>JWJA01005233.1:0-21690 GCA_000812885.1 Lanzia echinophila
GATTTGAGACCGCTGAAACTCTTGCTCATTTCGCCACATATGCACATCTCTCTGGTCTGCCAACCACGCGCTTAGATCACTTACTTGCTTTCAGCACACTATGGAGTGTATGTAGACGTCTCTCCAAACCGTTTCTTATGCTAATAACCTACAGTTACGTTTAACATTTAATTACTGGAGAAAAGGCGAATACAGTATCGGTTCTGAGGATTATAGATGGTACTACAACTATCCCCCCCGGTACTCTTACCATTTCCACTAACAATTTTATAGGGAGATTCTTCGAGAAAAGATCCCAGGGCCACTCTTTTTCGTATTCAACGTTGTATTCATTTCACTCTCACAAAGCGTTCTACTCTTCCTAGTCGCGACACCATCATACGTTATATTATTAGCTGCACAACTGGGAGCGCCATGGTCATTGGCAGATACGGTGTTCTCAAGGGGTCTCATTGGTCTTGTTGTGCTTGAATATTTTGCAGACCAGCAACAGTGGAGTATGTAGACCATAACCAACTTCACAGGATTTTACTAATATTAACCGCGACACAGACTATCAGAATGCCAAGAAACAATACCTGAAAACCGCCAGAGTACAAGCCAAATATGACCAGGAATCTTTGGACCGTGGATTCGTTAGTTCAGGACTTTGGTCCCTCAGCAGACACCCAAACTTTGCCGCTGAACAAGCGGTATGGGTAGGGCTTTACATCTGGGGCTGTTGGACGAGTGAGGTGGTATTCAATTGGACATTTGCCGGCGCCATGTCGTATTTGATACTATTCCAAGCTTCTACTTGGTTCACCGAGTTGATAACTGCGAAGAAGTACCCAGATTACAAGGAATATCAAGCTCAGGTTGGCAAATTCTTGCCAAATCTTTTCTCGTCTAGTAAACCGGCTAAGGTTGCCGCCGAGAAGAAAGTACCAGCCGTCAGGAAGGTGGAGAAGAGGAAAGTTTCGGCAGCCAGGTAAATGTTGACGGCATGAGGAAGCTAAGATCTATTATATCTATGGGAGTATGTAATCATGAGCATGAGAAAATGCTCGGAAGGAGTCTAATATATTTAATTAGAGGTGTTTGACCACATTACTGTGTTATAGTCTGGGCTCCTCCTCTTCATTCCTCCCCCCCAAAAGAAGACATCGCGAGTCTCAACGCAGAAGATTCTGTTACTTCTTTGCAGTTGCGGATTTCCTTAAGCCTCGGAGGAAATAGCCACAAATTTTCCTTTAAACAAAACACATTTCGGGGTGATGGACGGCAAGCACCAGGTAACAACTAGTAAGCACTCAACAAATCTCAATAGTTCAAATAGCTTGCATAAAACACTTTTGGATTTGAAAAAGAGTATTGTTCACACCATTCAATGATTGTACTGGGGTGTTAAAATAGGAGATCGTATGTAAGAGGCAGAAGGTTATGTGCTATTTCGACATGTCCGACGTATTTTCGGTTTCTCCATGCATATCCATATCCTATTATACTCAAACCGGCAGCAAGCCATAGGCTGGATATCTGCTTCAGTATAACGTTGTATTATGGTTCTCTTTTGGCCATGGGATATATCGGAATCCTTCTCCCGAAGCTGTTCTACCCAAACTCCCCAGAGGCCTCCAGACCCTTTCCACTCTCCTATCTCCAGAACTCCCTATACAAGTATCTCGCGTTCAGAAGTTGTCGAAATTTATCACCCCCTTCCTCCATTGTAATCTGCTCCGCCGGCTTTCCTACACAGCTTTACAATCTCAGCCTCATCTAAATCCTCCTGTCCATATGCATTCACCGACAAACTGCTATGTTTTATAGCGTGTTTCTGAAGTTCGCCACCCACAACGCCAACTCTGGCCTTCCTCATGATGTTGGTCTTCCCCCCAATCCAAGCGATAAATATGAATTTTACCCGCGTGCTCTCAGTATCGTTCGCATATTCAATGCGGCAATACGCATATTGCGCCTGACTGTCGTCAAGTTTTTCTTTGAGCTCACTGAGTCCCCCTTCGCCAGTGCAAGTCAAAGCTAGGTTCAGGTTGTTGCCGGTCGCCGCGGCGAAGGAGACTATTAGGTAATTGATGGGGTTTTTGTCATCGCGGACGGCATCATAGGCTTCGCTGAGTTCGGGGTCTTCGACGTTGTACATTTTGGGACGGGAACAGAAAGCGAGGAGAGTTCGTTGGTGGGAATTGAGAGAGGAGGATGAACGAATTGCGGGGTGAATTGAGGTGAGAGATGAGGAATAGTGAGGGTTGAATCCGAATCTGTTCTTTTGAAACTGGCTGTTTGCTATGATTATTCACAATATAAATCGAATATTTGTAGAAGATGAAGAGAATGCAAGTCCCCTATTGCTGTACTTGTAGAGAAAGCAGAAAAATCGATTAGAGCAAAAGTAGAGCTAGAAAGAAGATCAGCCCCCACAAACAACGAGAGAAATACTGTAAATGACAGATAATATGCGAATCCCCCCCTCTAATAAACTAGGATTGAAACTATTCCACGTCTCATCGAAACCGTTATTGCGGGTCTGACCGCCATTTTCTATTATTCACTGCATAGCGGGAAAATTCAAGGGTCCTGTTCCTGTTCCTGTCCTATCCATTTTTATTTTTTGAGGTGTGGCTTGAGAGAATTGTTTAGGTAAGATTACGAGTGGGTACTAGGTAGGTTAGGTTATTGTGGCTCACCACCAGGCTAGCATCTAAGTCCGACCCTTAGTAACCTCGGGACATTTACTATTGATTATTTAGCATGGATGGATGATGTGAAAGAAGTTGAGGACATTTGGCAATTTTGAAGATCATTACACTTTTTATATTTGAATATAATCCTCTCCTTACCTTCCTACTTTCTCCCTTCCATTATTTTACGTTCATTATATTTACTTTTTTCATTAAGGGAAAGAGAGAGAGAGAATTAATATTTGCTTTTATAATTGCAATCCTTCGTTTTGCGATTGACCTATCTACATAACACAGTAGCTTCCTCAGATTTGGAAAGAAACACAATACAATCCAAGACAGAAAGCCAAATATGGCAAGAACGAAACAAGCCACGCCATTGCGTCGCAATCCATCTTCGGAATACACGAGCAAGGCAGACGGATACGGGACACCGAGTCGCAGTTCTAGGAATTTGAATAGGGAGATGAATGGGAATGCGCCAGTTCAAAATGGCAATGCGCTAGGAGAGAAGAGTGGAGGAGGTCTGGTTAAAGAATTAGATGTACTGGTGAAGGAAAATGCACATAAGGAGAAAGAGGCTGGCGCATTGCAGTTTTTGATTGCTGTAGGGGGGATTTATGGAAGTTTGTAAGTACAGTAGTACTTTCCAAAGAGGAACATGCTATGTTGAGGAATAAGTTCTAATTATGATGTGGAAATAGTCTTACCTGGGCACTTCTGCAAGAACGGCTCACTACTACACCTTACGGGCCTGCATCATCCCCCGAGAAATTCAAATTTCCCGTCTTCCTTAACACCGTGCAATCCGTCTTTGCCGCTACGGTAGGCTACATCTACCTCCGCTTCGATAGTGCATCTTCCTCTGGTCCGCCGCCCATCTTCCCCTCCCGCAAGATCCTCCTACCACTCCTTGTAGTAGCCCTCACCTCCTCGCTCGCTTCACCCTTCGGCTACGCCTCCCTCGCCCACATCGACTACATAACCTTCATCCTCGCCAAGTCATGCAAGCTCCTCCCAGTTATGTTCCTACATATCACGCTCTTCCAGCGCCGCTATCCTCTCTACAAATACCTCGTCGTACTCGCCGTGACCTCTGGCGTCGCCGTCTTCACTTTACATGCTGGCTCCGCGAAAGCGCATAGTAAACCCAGCAAAGCCGCCTTGAACCCGGATCGAAATGCAACTTGGGGATTATTACTCCTGGGTGTGAATTTACTGTTCGATGGCCTGACGAATACGACGCAGGATTGGATCTTCCAGACCTTTCAGCCATACAAGGGACCGCAGATGATGTGCGCGAATAACATTATGAGCACGCTGATAACGCTGTCTTATCTACTGCTGAGTCCGTATTTAGTACATACGGGAATTGGCGAGTATTTAGGTATGGATTTGACGAATGGTGGGGGAGAATTGACGAGCGCGTTAGCATTTATGGGAAGGAATCCAGGTGTTTGGGCTGATGTGTTGGGATTTGCGGCCTGTGGTGCTGTGGGACAAGTATTTATCTGTAAGTTCTTCCTCTTGTATTCTCATCCCATCACTTGTTCTCCACAATTCCATCCCTGAAAACAGAAACTAATACAAAAGAAATAGTCTACACCCTCTCTACATTCTCGTCCCTCCTCCTCGTAACCATCACCGTCACCCGCAAAATGCTCACCATGATCCTGTCCGTCGTATGGTTCGGCCACACACTAGGCGGCAAACAATGGATGGGCGTTGGCTTAGTATTTGGGGGCATTGGAGCTGAGGGCATGATTACTAGGAGGGAGAAGGCTGCCAAGGACAAGAAAAAGTTAGAGGCGTCAAAAAAGGAATTGTGAGATTCGGGATGATGAGGAAGCTTTTAAGAGTGTAGGATATGAAAGTGGGGAAGAGAGCTCGAAAGAGCGAGGAAATAAGCAATATTGCATATTGCACTATGCGTGCCGGAGGTTGGATCAATGGATGGGAAGGCGTTTAGGTAGTAGATCTCGGGGATTTTGAAGTCGTGGAGATATTGCGGCGGACCGCCATTTGTTTGATATAGATATCCCTTATAGTTGAAAATTATTTTTGATTTATAACAATCATATTTGTTATTTGGATTTGGATGTGGGCAAGGGCCAAGCTGACCGCACTGGCTGGGTCGATAAAATCGCATTGCGACAATTGAATGCAAGGTCATGGTAATTGGCACATAAGTCCAATCATCAAACGAATACATCCATTGCGACAACGAGTATAGGCAGCAAACATATTGCCACAGTCATGTAGAATTGGATATTGAGAAAGCTTTTCTTGTTTCGGGAAGAAGGTTTATTGATTATCATCTCATCTAGTTTCTGTCCGAGTGTCATCAATAGTATCATCATTCATACACGCTATACTTCATTCACCGCGCAGATGCATGAGTACCACCCCAGACCTTGCTTCCATATCCCATTTCCATTTCTCATTCATCCTTCCCTCCTCAAAGCCCACCCATCCCTTCCTATTCCCTTTCCCCTTCCCCCGACCTAACCCACCCATCGATCCCTTCGTATGCCCATTCCGTCGAACCCCATCAATATCGCCTGCCCTACCTACATTGATAAAGCCCAACAACACACACAGATCAATCTTGGCTGCGCAAAATGCCGCGCGCAATTCCCAATCCATCCCAACACTCATACTCGCATATATATTGGAAACTCGCTAAAATAAAATCTTAAAACTCTTTGCCATCCTTTCCATATAAAAGGGGGTATCATCAATCTTCATGACATCATGAAATCTAAGTATCTTTCTTCTCTTCTCGTTGTATTTCTTCGCTTGCGATTGAACAAATCATTCGTCTCAAATCTTGTCATCGAGCATCCCTATTTCGTGCCATTCCCCTATCCCTCGTTTTCGTTCGTTGCACACCATGCATGTTCCAAAACTTGATCAATCGTGATTCTTGCTTCTACATCCCTATTCAGCATAGCCCGAATCAGGTCAATGCTGTCCTCGCTCATCACATATGGTACTCGTAAATCTCGATCCATTATCTCGTCGATGCTGTAGAAGGGGTTCTCCTTGTAAACGATTGTGTAAAGGAGAATACCAAGTGCCCAAACATCTTGTTCTTTGCCTCGATATGGCTTTCCAGCAAGAACCTCAGGCGCAGCGTAATCTATAGTGCAATTAGTTAGGCATTCAGTAGTAAGCAGATGAAAAGGGTAATTACCAATGGTGCCAACAAAGACGTCAAATGGGCCATTCTTGATATACGCAGCACTTCCAAAATCAATAAGCTTGATGTTTCCTTCGCCGTCCAGAACTATATTTTCGTCTTTGATGTCGCGATGTACCACCAAAGCTTTTGTGTGAAGGTGATGGATGGCACGAGCAACTTGTACAAAGATGCTGCGACATTCTTCTTCCTCCATATTGACACGGAGCTCGATATAATCGAACAAGTCCATTCCAGGAAGTCCGTGCGGCACCATTTCAATATAGTAGTTGACATCATCTTCGAAAAAATCCGACATCTCCACGATGTTCGCGTGCTTTAAGCCATCTCGGCGTAAATAATCAAGGACATGAATCTCCAATGGAACAGTCCCTAATCGTCGGTCGCGGGTCCAAGTATCAACCAAAATACGTCGTTTTGTCACGTACTTAAGTACCACTTTTCTGGTGCCATTCTTCTTGTACCGAGCCAATTTTACTTGGCCATAAGCTCCTTGGCCCATTTCTTCCAGAATAACGAAAGAATCAATAGTCTTCTTCAAATCTGGCTCCGCAACTTCAAGGGTAGCGGCCTTTTCTTTCTGTTCGGTCTTCGTAGATGATGAATCGCGACCTGTGAGCTTAGCAGCGGTCTTCTTCGCAGCAGCTTTGAGTTGAGCTGTAAGTAGAGAAGCATGCGAAACTTCTTTTTTGGGCTCGTCAGAATCCATTTCAATGGGAGCTGGAACACCCGTCTGCCCCGGAGAAGGCTGATGCAGTGGGGTAGGCGCATTCGTCGTTAGGGGGGTTGCCGAACCGACATTTTGATTAACTGCGTGAATATTCCTCGAATATGTGATCCACAACGCATACACTAATTCGGACTGGGAGCCAGGGTCGCAACTCGTAGGCTCATCTTCTTCGTCGCTCCTTTCTTCTATCACGTTTTCGTCGTAAGCATTTGGGGGAGAATCTGACTTAACGACCCTGAGTTGAAGATCGATCTTAACCTCGGATCCATCTCTATGTTTGGCGGGTAGCCCGTCTGGTCGCAGGAAATATGATGCAGCATCAACATTACCGTCCCGCAGCGCGAGGAACGCCTGAGCCCGTCTAAAACTGTGCTCAGGAATAACAATCCCATCAACCATCTCGACCCCATCTTCTTCCGTCAAAATCTTCAACATTCTGGTGAAATCGGGTATCAGGTCGGTGATTGGACGGCCGTCAGGTTTCTCCTGTCCGAAGAGTGCTGCGGAAAATACGGAGTTCGAACTCGTGATTTTCAATGTCTGGGCCGAAAGCACCATAATGCCAGCTATATGAGGGAAGCTAGAAACCCGAAGATCTGTTCCGCCGGGTATTCTTTCAATAACTGCAGGTATGTTTACACGACCAGAATTGCGGGCTGTAAAATACTTTCTGCTAGCTACTTCAGCATAGTCAATTTCTCCAGTCCTAGAGTCGATGCCCTGACGCGGTAGCCGAGGCACAAGTTTCCCAATATCCATGCCGGCCCGTATATAATCCTCTCCCCAAATCGCATCCACAGATCCGGAAAAGTTAGTGATGAGAGCATCTTCATCTACACTGAGGTTTGCTACGTCTTCGTGAATTTCTTCCAAGACCCAGATAAGACCTCCTCGCTTCTCCTTGACCCAAAGGCTAGCTGATCCAGTGGCGCCGTTGCGCTTCTGTATAGGCACCACGTCTCCACATAAAAGAACGCCCCTTGATTTGTTGCTGTTGTGATTCAAGCCGCCTTTAACTGCCCGTGTCCTTGATACAAGACTTGAACCTGCCCCGTCATCCGTCTGTGCACGTCGACTTGGCTTTTGCACTTGGCGAGAATTTGGCCGGCTAAGAAGGTGGGCAGTAACACCACCAGGCCGCCCTAGAAGCATAGATGCTGTTCGCTATGTCAGTATCATTTAACGTAACATGGTGAATGTGTTTTCGTGTACATAAGGGGGTTGTAAAGATACGTGCTGATCATAAATACACCGGTGCGTAGTACTTACTTGTCATAGTTGGACTTGATTGTTGACTGGCGGTTGATCGAGATGCCTGTTTCCCGGTTCTAGGCAACGTTAGTCCTGGCTCTATAGAGACGCCGCTTTGTGGTCCCGATAGGGAAACTAGGACGACTTACTCTGTTCCAGCCCCCGGAGAACTTAACTTCTCCTCCAACCACGCCCTCCTTTCTTCTCGCACAACTTCAAGGATACCCATTTTGCGGACTTCTGCATTCGTCACACCAAATACCAGACACGCAAGATCATTGGCCGCTAAAATGGTATACGGCGACGTGCTCTCAGTAGTGAATATTGCTTGCGCGGCGGGCGCCCATCTGCTGGAATGGCCATGTACCGCTGGTCCGAGTGAATGAGGCCCAAATGAGGAGGTGCTGGTAGATTGATGCAAGGGCGTGGAGAACATATGCTCGTGAATAGAATCGCCCGCAATATATGGTTGTGCTAGAGCATCCATAAGTTTCGTTTGTAAGCTCAGAGGCTCCACATCAGTGTAGGTTCTCTTCAGGCTTTGCCGTCTAGTAACAGGTGGCGATGTCTTGGTGGTTGTCCGGCTCTCGTTTGTAGGGGTTCTGGAGGATGGCTCGGAATCAGCTTGTACTGGTGATGCTCTCTTCCCACTGGGCTGCAAATCATCTTCGGGAAGAGTATCTAATGACGGGGCGAGTCTTTTAGAGGTTGTGGGTGAAGGTGGGGGACTTTCCAAGGCTTCTGGACTTTCGGAACGTAAGGTGAAGCTACTGTCAAAAATGTTTCGAGCTTCAAGAGCCGTAGCCGGACCAGTAAGGGGACCTCCCATCAATTGCCCTTGGCCATTCGCAAGATTGTTCGCTCCAACGAGTTTGACCTTTGCTAAAAGTTCCAGCATGCCTTGCATCTCAGCGTCTCCATTCACTCTTGCTTGGGCACTAGCTATCCCCGCATTTGTTGTTCCCCATCCCAGCTTCTGTGACATGAATTCAACGGACCTTTTCAAGACATTTTGACGGTTTTGTATATAGTCGTCTGATTGGTGGGCAAATGAGAAGGAATGTAACGATTCAGACGGGAATCGAGTGAGATCTTCGGTAAAGTTTAGAGTTGGGGAGGATGGCCCGGATTGCATTGCAACAGAACCTGCTCGACTAGGGAATGGAAGTGTCATCGAGCTGGAACGAGCACTGATAGATGCTGCCCGAGAAGAGGTTTCGGACGAAGGTAGAGTTGGGGTTCGGAGAGGTTGTTGTCGGATTCGCCTCAGGCCGGACGAACCAAGCCCATGTTCATGTTCCGTCATGATTGGGGATCTATATAGCCAACATATTCAGTCAGTCACTGGTATATCCAAATTCGCTAGGCGTCTCGGGTGACTCGGATAGCTACAGTAGGCGCAACCACGCCCTTGAACATATAACTTGTGATCCCCACACCAGGTACCAACTAACCTCGCAAATGTATCAAATTCCGCCGGCGCAAGGCCTTCGTCAAAGGAGAATCGTAATCTAGCCTTGTCTGCCCCTGCTGAAGCATGCGCGAGGAGGTTTCCGGTACTTCGGGTTTTCGGTATCGACAGATCTGCAGGGCGAAAAGGCGGGACACTACGACCTCTGGTACTTGACTCTGGAATGATTCCGATAGCTGGAATATCGTCTAATCAGTCTATTGTAAAAGAATTGTAACGTGAGAACATAGTAAAGTGTTTAAAGATTGCTAATAAGGTAAAAAAAATAAAAATAAAAAAAATAATGTATAATTCTCTTGTTGCTGTTCGAAAATAACGCGTTGGTTTATATGGAAGTGAATGTGACGAGAAATTCAAAATGCAGGAAATTCTAGATAAAAATCACTAGAAAAGAAAGAACAAACCATTATTATTTTGGGCATTTGCCTTCAGCATAATTATGAGGAGATAATGCCCACAAGATCCTCGTAGTATAGCTCTTTCACAAAAAGCCAAGAAAATCTATAGGTTGGTTTGGCGGTTACAGGTAAAGACAACCTGATGAAGGGGTGGATGGAGGGGGCAAGTGTGTGTCAAACCAATTTTTGTTAACGATGATGATATTGATGATGCTGATGATTTGCTGCTGCTGCTTTTGGGAGGGGACAAAAATATCGAATGATGTTTTGTTCGGATTCTCTTTCTTCTTCTTCTTCTTTTTCTGCCTTTTTTCAAAGCTACACTTTTGAATATAAGAATGTAAGAGTAAGTAGGTAATTTTGAAATAATCCTTTTAATTTTTGTAGATACTTTTTGAAACCCTACATAAAAATAGTAAGAATTTTTGCCTAGGTAGACTTCGCATCAAAACGCATCGGATTTTTTTTTATTTTTTTTTTGGTGTGGTTTAGAAGTGTAAGAATTTAGAGTGTGGGGCTAGTAGTACTGTAGGTGTAGTATAAAGAAAAATTATACTGTAGAAAGGGAAAAAAGAGTAGAAACTTTAGAATGCAATAAAATATCACACAAAGTAAAAATAATAATGTGATGATTTTGAAAAGTGCATGACTCTAAGAAGTAGTATGACGATAATTGACTCTCTCCTCTTCCTATCTATATCTATGTAACTACTCTAATAAGCTTAGCTAGTACAATGACTACAAGATATCTAGGTATGTTTGGTAAAGCAAGTTATAAAACATCTTATAGGTTAGAGAAGGAAAATCAATGAGCATTTTGGATCAAAGATTTCGTACCCCCTTCACTTCACTTTACTTCGCCTTGTAAAACCTCTCTTCCCTTGTGTATTACATGCTTACCTCCTTACCTGCCCTACCTAGTAGGTTGGTTGTTGCTGTTGGTGATATAACATGCCATGGCATGGCATAGTGGGGTGAAGGAAACAATAGGCGTATTAGGTAACCTTGAAAGTGGAGTTTTATGAGATTATGACGATGAAATTGAAGCTTTTACCAGTAAAGAAACAAAATCATTTCTAACAATTTCCCTCTTTTTTTGTGGTGGAATTATACAATGGTATTCGAGCTACAAGGTAAACTGCACGTACAGGTAGAGTGCATATGAGAAAGGAAAGTCCGAATAAATCTTATTGAATATTATGAAGCTGGGGAAAATCTTCACATCCTCTCCGTAAATTGTGACCATTATCCAACCGGCCTTACCGAATCTACTAGGTACTCCTCAACTCCGCAATTATGCTCAACCATGAGAACTGCACCTCATCTAACACACGGGCATGGCCATCACCATCTTTTGAGCCTACCAGTACTTACTTTATAATGTCGGAGTAATTGTAGCACAGCAGCTCGGAGCGCCGGGTTTGTGAATCGTTTGCTGAGTTCATTGTGTGGCTTGGATCTGACGGCATGGCTGCTGTATGATTTCCTAACCCGTTGGGCTGCTGTGGCAACTAATACATAGTAATAAGTTCTTGGATCCAGCAGATACAAAGTTGATATCAGGTACATTTACATTCAAATATCACTGAATCGCTCTCACGATAATTTGATATTGTCGATCATTCCCCAGTCTTCTTAGTCCTATTCCACTCGCAGATCCCTACATTTTATACGAAACTACTCTATAACTACCTAGTACAACTAGGTATCGTTGGCCGGTCGACATTTATATTCTTCTGTTCTTTGGTCTCTTTTGGGTAAAATACTGCGGAAAATGATTTCTCCCTTCCAGGTCCTTCCAAGTTGTGTCTAGACCAGCTGTCATCCGCCAAGCTGATTTGCTACTCCACAACATTCATGCATTTGAATTATTGCCCACACTTCTGTAGTCTATTCTATATGCAGCATGCTGTCTGGAGGCACGGAGGTGTACATATCATGCTTCAACAACTACTGAAAAATTAATAACCACCCGAAGAGTTTTCACCGAAAAGGCCCCATCTTGGCGTAGGAGAAAATTTACTCCAGACTTTATAGTTGTATTCGGGAAAGTTTCCCCGCACATAACTTCAACCCCAAATATTAAAACGGCACTACTACCGAGTAGATCTTCCCTTCCGAGCGATTATTGGCCAGTATGTAGGCATCTGAATTCAGGGTCCTAGGTGGGATGACTGCATGATACGGCCATAAAGAATAGTCCATCATCCACCAGGTCTCGGATGCCATAAACTTTAGATACAGTCCCAAATTCACTTCAAATCTTCCATCTCAAATCTCAAATCTCCAGCTTCAATCTGATATTTCTGCGATAGTTCGGACCCTTTCGACGAATCCAGTTTAGCCACGGGTTAGGGTAACTTTTGTGAGTCCTATCGCAAAAAAAGATTTGAGACCGCTGAAACTCTAGGTTATGTTGCTCAACGAGGTCGACCAATATCTCTAAGCAAGTTTCAAAGTAATATTTTTCCCACGTATATTCTGATACATGGGACATGGACAGGAAAGTGAAAGTGAAAGTGGAAGGTTGAGTTGCAAATCGAGAGGCGTATGCCAATGAAGATTAGATAGACTACCCTTGTAGTATAGTAAGCGTTTCTCAGCCCCAAAAGCCCTTAACTAATATTGTTTTCTCTTGGGGTCGTAGAGATTCATTATTGCTAGGCTGAAAAGAAAATAACCTTAGTGTCATCTTTGCACTCGCTGATTGACGATTATAGGCTGTTTCGCTCAAAGTCAAAGGTAACAGAGCCTGTATGGGCTAAATTCCTATACTAGAGATTGCGGTATGGTCCCCAAAATAGGTATTCTGACCAGGTAAAGTTACGAGAAGAAACTTGTATGTATAAAGGTCGAATACTACCTATTACCTACCTAGGTACCTACCTCCTGCCTATGTAGTACTTACATAGCTGCGTAGGCAATGAAATTTTGATGGAATTATCATCTAAAAAGTTTGATAGTATAAAAATTCTGACATCCTTCTTTCCTTTAGAAATATAGTCTCTAAACCCTTCTTTCCCCCTTTCCCCCTTTCTTTAAAAATAATCATCGCAAAATTGTCGCGTGTTCTTGAAGAGAGTAATCCTATGACCATGAAATAGTTCACCAGATGATTACAGTCCGTGGTGATATGCTCAGGTGAATCCAAAAACTCACCCACCATACTGATAAGGATACCAGTATCGATAAGGACATTTTAATCATCGAATTTTGACCCACCCCTTTTCCTGCTCCCATCCACACTATCCACACATTATCTGAGGATATATTCTTTTCTTAAGTTGAGAAGTAAGTTCTTCTTTTAAGATATATTTATTCACTTGTATCATAAAAAAAGAATTGTTATTGATTCAAAAAGAAATTCAGTACCTACCGTATTTACGATTTTCCTTCAATAATCTGTCAATTTATCCTAGGATTCGTTGCAAAAGCCGAGAAGACAAACCAATCGCTGGACATTGAACAACAGAACAAAGAAGCCATATATTTTCGTTGTCTTCACAAATAATCCTAAGTTTATTGGTATTACAAAGTTCTTGATTGAATTCAACACGTATATGAGTCTTAACCTGTTTGTACAGTAAATACGGCGGCTATGGTCATCTAATAAGACATGGTGAATCGAAACCCCGCATATCCACAACTTTAACTTATCTACATCTCTTGGTCACTTGCTTGATAGCAACCCTTCGAACAAGATTTCAGTCATGACAGCTTCTATATCTAATACGCCGGAGTTGGCCATGCCAGCAACAATTGAGCAATCGGAATCGACTACAAATGAACGACCCATGAATCTCAAAGGAAAATGGTTGCAGAGGATATCTTCTTCACCTACTCTTGCACAATTGAGCCGAAGAAGGGCGAGTAGTAACCCGTATAGCAGCACGAGTACACTTTCATGTGTGAGTTTAGTATCTACGAATCCCGCGACGATTCAGGAAGGCTCTATCTCACAAGGATATTCGACCGCGCCGACTTCTATGCCGACTACGCCTGGTGCCGATACACCGTATTTCGACCCCGCATATCGCCATATTGCCATTCGCCGCATTGGTATTGAAAGCATGTCCGGCGCTGTGAGCACACTTCCGCCAGATGTCAAGTCTCAGTCGATGGTCGAAGGATCATGCTCCGCAGTTCCAGAAATTCTAGAGGATTACTTTGCATTGCCAGTGGTAGCCCCCAAGCGACATAGGCGGAGAAATTTCGACTTCTGGGCAGAAATGCCACACGAAATCAAGTTGCATATTTTCGGATTCCTCAAACCAAAAGAATTAGTAAGAGCTTCGATTGTGTGCAAGAATTTCCATCGAACATGCTTCGACGGCCAGCTTTGGACATGTTTCAATGCTTCCGAATTCTATACAGATATTCCGGCAGAATCGCTGACGAAGATAATCGTGTCGGCGGGACCATTTGTGAAAGATTTGAATCTTCGAGGATGTGTCCAGGTCGAACATTATAAACACGCAGAAGTGGTAGTGAAGGCGTGCAAAAATCTTATAAATGCAACTCTTGAAGGATGTCGGAATTTTCAGCGAACAACATTGCACAACCTTTTGACGAACAATGAGAGATTGGCGAATTTGAATCTCACTGGGTTATCGGCGGTTACGAATACAACTTGCAACATCATAGCACAATCCTGCCCTCAACTCGAAATGTTTAACGTTTCTTGGTGTACTCACATGGATGCTCTCGGTATACGATTAGTGATTCGGGGTTGCCCAAAGTTGAAAGATCTTCGGGCCAGTGAAATACCAGGCTTTCATAGTTTAGATCTTGCACAAGCGATTTTCGAGACTAATGGGCTGGAAAGACTTGTTCTCAGTGGCTGTACGGATATAACTGATCAAGCTCTTCAAACCATGATTTTCGGTCGCGATCCGGAAATCGATATTCTTACAGATATACCAATGGTTCCAGCCCGTAATCTTCGTCACTTGGATCTTACCCGCTGCACTCAATTAACGAGTGTAGGAATCAAATCCCTGGCCAATCTGGTCCCGTATTTGGAAGGTCTTCAATTAGGTGGCTGTGTCAATCTAACGGACAGTGCTCTCGAGGATGTTTTTGATACCACCCCTCGCCTCACGCATCTCGATTTGGAAGAGCTTAGTCAACTCACCAATGCATTACTCTCCGACAATCTAGCCAAAGCTCCATGCGCACCTAATTTGCGACATCTCTCTATTAGCTACTGCGAGAACCTAGGTGACACTGGAATGCTTCCCGTTGTTCGTGCCTGTGTAAACCTTCAGAGTGTTGATATGGACAACACCCGGATCAGCGATTTGGTTCTCGCCGAAGCCGCAGCCATGGTTCGTACTCGCTCTTCCTGTACAACAAACCAACGATCGCGTCCTCGCACCGGTCTTCGTATGGTTGTTTACGATTGCCAAAATGTTACATGGACAGGCATTCGCGAAGTTCTGTCTAGAAATTCGGAAGTAAAGAAACCTTCGAACGGCCAAGAAGTTACATACCCTACTGAAGTCATTCGTCTTAAATGTTTCTATGGATGGCAAATGACGGTCGACGAGCATACCAAACGCGTTTTGAGGGGAGATCTTCCTGCTGCAGGACGATTAGAGAGAAAATGGGCAGAATATATGATGGCGAACGAGGAAGCTGGCGCTGGTGGTACGGGTCTGCGTAGGCGACGTAGACGAGCTAGAGAAGCTCAGATGATGCATGCGGACGAAGAGGAAGGTGGCATGGCCGTTGCTGGCGGCGGTAGAAGACGCAGAGCTAGAAGTAATGGCTGCGCCGTCATGTGAATTATGAATATACGACAGATCAGTCATGACTCCGGTTTTGGCAGTACATACTATGGGAATATGCAGTTACAGGCAACGAATGATGCACTTTTGGGACGATTTATGAACTTTTGGGTGCATTGGCTATCGCGATGGTTTGGGCAATGAGATTTTGTGGAAGGGAGGGTATTATGGACAACTTTTCTTTTCACGCATTCATTCAGAAAAGGCGTTGACTTTTTAGATAGATCAATTTTAGTTTCTAGTTTCTAGTTTCGGGCCGACCTTTGCAGATAGCAAGTTGTATATGGGTTAGGATTGGGAGGAGGATGGTGATGATGAGGACTCAGATATTCAAATTGAATGAATTCGGTTCATAGTTTGGGAAGACTGTGGTATCCCTGGCATGGGTATGGTGTTGAAATATAGATAGTACTAGAGATAAACGAAGTCTTCATATTTCCGTTGTACAATGTCTTCCATACACTACTTGTTACCTGCCGCGCTTGCAGACCACATCCAGGATGAAAATAAAAATCGGAAACAGAAAGAATGCTGTTGACACGTGGCTGTCCATGTAGTTTCTCGTTGCGTCGTTGCGCCCGTGATGTCAGGTTTTGACTTTTCGGTCTTTTCCAACTACATCCCTGGCTGTGGTAGTGAATTGTAAGGAGAGGTTAGATATCAAAGACCCATTCACTTATGCTAAAATTTACACCACACTTTCTGAGGTTCTTTGATACAACATTATAGACCGGCTATCATGATCTGAGTAGCATGATTAGCAGTTTTATTATTCCGTTCCTCGAGATATATACAAGTATGGAATTCCCCAAATACAAATTTTACCTCATACCATCGATATATCTGAAAGCACGGCATACTGCCGCCTCCAAATGGGTATAACCAGACAGCTATGAAGTCAAACAAAATCGCGGACCATGTCCTGGTATTCCTTCCCGGAAATTCAATAATAATGTAAAAGACCTCTGAGATATTCACCTTCCTACCTCCAGAACTTAGCTTCCTTACGAATCTTGGTCAATTTTGGTCAATTTTCTTCACATGGCATTAACCTCATCAAACCATCTATCTGTCATACTTCTCGCACAGTATCCCTCAGCTACAGAACAACCAACTTCCGCTATCTCATTGAGGAAGAGCAAAAGTCAAACCCCAACTAAAAGAGAGAATCGGAACATAAACAGCAGTCGTCATAGCTCCAGCCTTTTTCCATTGATAGATTTTTTTTCGGTTTCCGAGAATATCA
Source organism: Lanzia echinophila (assembly GCA_000812885.1). Classification (NCBI taxonomy): domain Eukaryota; kingdom Fungi; phylum Ascomycota; class Leotiomycetes; order Helotiales; family Rutstroemiaceae; genus Lanzia; species Lanzia echinophila. Next base: position 16,766 of record JWJA01005233.1, read on the forward strand.
CCCGATATCTTCTCATCCCCTAAAGAGCTTCCGAAGTTTAGAACGCGGTTTCGCCTGCGGTTGATATGGCGCTAATGGGTACAGAACGATGGGACTGTGATCGTCGGGATCGTAGCCTGCGGCTGTGAGTAACTGTGCTACTCGATGGCGTGGGATCTCGCCGCTATGTAGACGGACGGATGGTTAGCGAAGTTGGGGTGATTAGTAATGAATGGGGTGTGAAAGCAATGAAAGAAAGCGAGGCGAATGAATGAATGAATGGGAGTTGTGTTCAATCTTCGCAAAGATACCTACAGTTTAGTGCTGTTTGATGCAAATGAAATGCTGGATTTCCTATTCTCGGCTCTCATTTTTGGGAATGAATCGCGTAACTGAATGGGCTCTACATCAGATGGCATAGGCGAAGGCCGTTTTTTCTTCGGACTAGGCACTGAAGTCTCCGTTATGACTTGCTGTTGCCGTCTTTTATGTTTAGGCCTACTCGGCTTTGGTCTTATCCAACCATCTTTTGTTGCAGGGCCCAATGCAGTAGGTATAGGAATTGGCGTGGCTGCAGCGACTTTATGCTTCCGCTTTTTTCCACTACTCTTTTGGTGGCTGTCGTAGGTCTGTAGGGACGAAGAAGACTTCGAAAGTCTTTTCGAGAGATCCTCAAAGGTGCTAACGATCTCTGTGCGTGAGCTGCTCGAAAGCTTCAGGAGTATTTCGCGATCGGATCGCCAGATCTTCCTCGTACCGAATGACTCCATTGCCGCTTTGAAAACACGATCCAGTCGGGACAAAATAGTTGATAGAGACGATTTTGATTTTGCTGCCAATATTGTGAGAACTTGTGTTACAAGCCAATGAAGACGTGGGATGGCTTCTCACCATCTCCATTAGAAAATCCAGGTCCGGCCTTTCTAGATTCTTGTTGATATGCCTCCCAGATATCGGATCTAGAGCGACGTAATGACTTGATGAGAGGTATCTCCTCATCCTGTTTCCCTGTAGAATGTTTTGATTTTCCTTGAATTCTTTTGCGATGTAGTTTAAGCAATTTTATACCACGGGTATAAACTTTGAGTAATCGAGTTACAAGGTCATCGAGATTATCCATCTTACCTGAGTTGACAATAGAGAAGAGAAAGATTTACAGAACCGTACGGCCGATTACAATCCCCAACTAAGAGATATATCGATCAAATGGAACACCATGTTCCAGTTATATTATGTAGAAATAAATGAGGAAGGAGCAACGATATCTTAACGCCCGCGAATTGCACCTGCATGAAAGCAAGCACCAATAAGAGACCAGAACAGTACTTTATTCGAAGTATTGGTCAGCGAGGTTCATCCAATATTTTTTCTGGTATTTCTATTGGAGATCCAAAGTTTGAAGCATTTGAGGCAAATTCTAACCAAGTTTGCGATTCCATGGTTTCCTATTAATTGTATCACTAGGACGCAGAAAGTTCCAGTCATCAAGACGGAAGGCCATAAGGTAAGTTCCAGTCATCAAAAAAGCCGAGCCAGAACGTGGGGGACTGTTTGACATATCAGGATAAGGAAGCGGTGATACTGGATGAAAAAGATGCTTCGATAGGTTATTCAAATTTGTCAAACAAGGATGCATTCCGATGCACAAAATATTGGTAAAAGGGGGTTCAAATGGTTCGATTTAACCGGAGAGATGAGACGATGCAAACTGCGAGTGATTCGGCGTCATTTAAGTGGCTAATAACTGGATTATCGATATCGGAGTAACGAAATGTATATGTATCGCGCGGCACACACCACACCATGTCCCCCACGCTTATGCTGCAGAGTTTGATTCCGTGATTGTACGATCCGTGATATCTTTTGCGCAATAAGCTGACTGAATATTCTTTAATACTGATAGGCGGATAGCGTAAGGATACATTTACTACCCTCAAAGTGGCTTCTCACATATGTGATTAAATGGTGGGATGTCAGATCTATCATAATATGATAATATGACGAGAATTAGAAACTACTTCGGGGAATCGGAGTGACTTGTTAATACGGAGGAAAGCTTCCCGAATCAGCATCGCTGTCGTGGGGGCTATGAATGTAGGAAGTAGTTACAGCCAAGATCTCATATAACTATTTTGTCTCAGTCGCATATGCTATACCATATATTCCATGATAAGAACAGTTTTTATTTTGGTCATCCAACTAACCTATGTAGTGTAGCTTTTGTGTATTGGATGTGAACCATACATATGAAGTGAAGATATTGAGGAAAATAACACCACCTTTAATGAAAAAAAAAATGAAAAAGATTGGCGAACCCAAAATGAGATAGTAGGAAGAAGGATTCTGTTTAGTTCCACGGGACGAACCGCTGAGACGTTTTCACAAGGCAAGGCATACTTACAGCTAATAGTTCCCTTCTTATGGCGGCGGCCACAAGGATTTTTACTTGTACCATCACCACCGGCATCTTCATGTAACATATAACCTGATTTTGAATTGGTGAACGTGGGGAATAAATTATGTGGAAGTAAATCTAGACTGTAATGTTAATGTCGTCTCACCCAGATTGGTCGTGCAGGTCAAATGGCTGCGTTGCTTATCTATGGACCCCTGTTAATCCTTTGCTTTTGCCATCTTTGATCACTGATAAACCCCCCATTGGTAAGTTGGGTAAGTTGCTAAGCTGTTCTAATTTAAACATCCGTATACATGTATAAAAGGGAATATATCCATGTCATGAATGAAAGAGAATCCCCCGGTATGTTGTTGCCGTCAATCTCGATTTTCACCAAATTTGCTTTTAGTAGAGGCAGACCAATCAATCCATGGGCGTTGTTTCAATATCTTTTTGAAATTCCTAGCTGTTGAAGGGGCATTAAAGTTTTGTGTTGTATAATAGGCATTGCTAGCATCTCTGATCTGTGTATCCGACATCCAGAAGCTTTGACACAGGTCCATCTTCAATTTTATTGGTTGTACAAAAATATCCTTACGATCTGTAATCTTGATTGGATTTACCCTGAGCATGTCCTCGCCTTTGCGTTGTAGAAGACCTCGAACACTGGCAGATGAATCCCATCTTCCAAAAGGTGGATGTACATTTATTTTGATCCACCCTGGTGCGAAGGATCAACGATGTGCATGCGCTGGATTTGCTTTAAATGAATCCATCCCAGGAAGCTCGTGTGACTGTGGACACCAAGCAGTATATCACACACCGGAGACAGAGGCCGTCGGCAGGCAAGAGTTCGAAGCACTGAGATCGAGGATCAGCTTTCTTGAGCAAGAGTTGGATCGAGAAAGACAAACTGGAAGAGAGCGCCTGAGTCGTTTGGAAGAACTTGTGGAACAGAGCAGCGGAGAGAGGGAAGGGGAATTGAAAGATGTCTATCGTGGTATAAGGGGAATCTGGCAGAACATCGGGCTCTTAGAGAAGCGGATTCCGTACTACGATGATAAGATCGAGGCATTAGCAGATGATGTACACAGAATGCGCGCTCGTTTGATTGAGGTCGATGATGCTTCCATGCGAGTTGAAGATAGAGTCGAAGCTCTCGAGAGTCTGTCGTCGCCCATACCGTCCATTCGAAATCAACGAAGGAAAGCCTCGACGCCACCGGCTATGAACCCAGAAACCACAAGTGAAAGCTTGACCATGTCGGAGAGAGGTTTGACAGAATGCACAGCAGCGCTAGCAGAAGACTGTACAAAAATCCAGAGTTTTCGAAAAACATGTTCCTCAGGTGTGAGGGGCGGAAAGGCCTGGACCGTACACGTTTCACTCATGCCTACCTCCTCGCAACCCTTTCCTTTCGAGAAAGACACATTAGCATACAAAAGATGCTTATCGAGGGGACTGCACCGAAAGGTTGTCGTCCAAGATACGGATAGCAAATCCTTCAAGGATGCTGTGAGTGTCGTTTTTGCGTCAATCTTACGTGGGAGACCATGGAAGCCACTGGTAGCGAGAATTTGCGATGCTAAGAATTTGCGAGGACTTCCCATGCTCCGCCAACTACCTAATCAGCTTGTAAGTAAACGATCCTATGCTTCGTTAAATAGCTCAGCGGTGTCCAAAGTAGAAGTCCTAATTCTATTTTTCTAGGTCGACAGCGATTATGATGTTGAGTTCTTGAAAGTAAACTGTGCAGTCCTCGACCCATGTGGAAGAATCGAAGATCTATACATAGCCATGCTTGAAGACACAATATCCTGGACCGAGCTTCAATCACTCCCGCCATTCTTACCCGGACTCGAAGTAGCTTGGAAGTATGACGCCCATCTGGACGGCCCATATTACGAGAAGAAATCTTCAGAAGAAGGAAACACCAGCGTGGAAGTAGATGGAGAGAAAAGACCGGCGGGTGAGTTATTGCCATCAATCTCAGCTGTTGAGATCTCGCCATTAAGCAAAACAAAAAGACATGCGTCTATGATCTCGAGAACTCCGAGTTTTGATTCAAACACGGACGTAGAGAGCACCAGAACAAAATTCAGGCGAGCATGCACAAGCGAAGGTGTAGAGCTCGTCGGTAGTAGATGTGCTGAGATTGTATAAAAAGTTGCAAATGATATCAATAGAGTGTGTACCATCGACCGAGCACATTACAAAGTTTAACAATGCAGAATGCAAATTCTTTACTCAAACATGTAGCTTTATCCCTATAAATAACTTGCCTTAATACTGAGTTATAAGTAATTTATCAGCTTTTCAGATCAAAATTCACAAACATAGGAGGGTTACTAATGTTCACATTAGATACAACTAAAATGAAAGCTTGAACCACATCAGAGGACTCGGTGAGCTTAGTTGTGACTGAACAATATCACTGCCAAGAGCTAAAACATTGAATGTATTTTCGAATGTAACCAGGTATTGTGAACAATCACGATTTTCTGTTTGGTATGCCAAAAACGGGCCAAACAGAAAGGCCCTCACCCCAAGA
>JWJA01005234.1:0-22960 GCA_000812885.1 Lanzia echinophila
GGCCAAACTGGCCGATCAAATACCGCGGGTATTTTGCGAGAGAACTAACGAGGAAAGGTAAGCATGGTAGAAAGGGCAAAGCACAGGAGTAGAAAGGAGTGAGGGTGGAGGATATGGGGGGTGAGTTAGCACGCCACGAGAATCCATCATTCGACCTAAGGAAAGTCCGTGGAAGTACAATTCGTGTCGGATGAGGATCAGAATGAACGGAGATGAATGGGTATTATGACATAAATAATATCCAACTAATACGTAGTACCGCGACGGATTTAAAACATCGAAGGTGGTCCACGCCCTACATGCATGCATGTAGAGGTAGGGATGCATCGTGAAATCCTCTGATTTCCAGCGAGCAAGCTCCAGTAACACACAAAATAGGCCAGTATAACCTACTAGTATGCATCGTTTACTTTTACCATAAACAAAAAAAAAAAGATCACATCTTCTCCACACAGTGGGCTGAGGAATGGCGGAGGCTTCTAATCTATTCAATTCATAAAGCGATTATAAAGCAATGATTGTCAATTACACTGCCTCTTACAAATCCACATAACCCACAGCACGCACTTCAACTTCACCCCTTCATTTCACCAAGCTTAACCTTCTACCGTCACCGAGCCATATCAAAAAGAAAGAAAGGAAGGAAGCCTGCTTCAGCTCATCCCAGCAAGGATCATAGCATAGTATTGCATGGCTCAATCGAAACCACATGGCTCTACATGGATTTGGACTTGGGGGTTATCGCGGGATTCTTGGAATGAATGAACAGTGATTTTAACACGGGGATTCATCCAATCCGATGGATGATGCATCGTTCGTCCGATTTTCCGTTTTCCGTGTCTTCATCCAGACATTAAAGGTAACCATACAAACGCCATATGTACAAATCGAAGGCAGCATAGCATATATGATATTGTATTGTCCACGTAATGGCTTTTTGCCCCGTCTGCCGTGAAGTTCGAGCTTTTGCAGTGTTATCTGTCGAGAGAAGAGACGAGGGCGTCGGACTAAGGTCAGAGAAGCAGGGGAAAGGATAAGGAATGGGAAAGGAATGGAATGGAAAGGGTTCATGGAATTCCGAAAGCTCCGATGGAAACTCGGCTTGTTTTGTTATCCTGTATTCCGTCTATGCTTTCGCGTACGGGTTATATTGTTGTAGCTCATTATATTGATACTGGTACGGACATACAAAGTACAGTTTTGTGGAGAGGTTTTGAAGATCGTGAATCTAAAGCCTGGAATTTCCAGGGCTGTGGTATCATAAATCAAAAATGTAGATTAATAATCTTCACCAATATATACATAAGTTCTACTAGGTTAAGTCTCGGATGCAAAAATTCATTATCTCCAAACACCTAAAAGTCCGATGGTCTCAACATTGTAAAGATACTCATGAAATAATCAAAAATTCATCTCGTTCAAATATCCCGACGTAGCCACACATCCTGGCTCGTCGGCGATCATTCATTCCATGATATGGAGGCACCAATCTGAATGGACGGATATAAGATAGATAGATCCGTGAACTGTGGCTATGGGTTCTTTAACATGTTTAAATCCGAGGGTGGGTCAAATTGCGATTGTGTATCCATTCATCCCACCAGCTTAGGCTTTCCCTTCTTCCATCTGGACGACAATTCGATATCATAGCGGGCGGCATAGCCATAAGGTTGTCACCTCACATTCTTGTTCTACAATACTTATACTTGTAGGATGGATGCAGTCCTTCCTTCGTGCAAGCAGCGAGGATTGGATACTATAATGAATAAATGATAAGGGTAGAAAAACATCTATCTATTTACCTAGATAAATAACTGTGCGTTAAGCACATACATATAAAATGTAGCTACAGTATACAAATCCCTACTGCTACCTATAGTTCCAATATTATATTCGGAATCGGAATCGTAATCGTTTATAGTAAAGTAGGTCGCAGATGAGGTCTATCTATCTAGTTCTACAGCCCAAAACCTAAACCCAAAATCCCGAACCCACAAAATCAAGCTTTTTTGGGGCATACGCTTCGCTCATGTTTTGGAATTGACCCATTCACACACATTATTTAGACTTGGTCTGGGCAGCCTTATAAACATTCAATAAGAGTATAGTGCAACTGTATAATAAATGTCAGTTAATTACCCCACAATACAACCTTACCATTTTCCCTTTTTCTTCAAAAAATCTAAATCCACTGGTGCTTTAAGTCTTTCCATCCACCCCCTCCTCTCCATTCATTCATCAAAAGCGGTGAACTAAAAAGAAAAAGAAATTCAGAAAAATCAATAACAAATTTCTAGCAATCTATAGTTCCATTTTCCGATCCATTCATTGCATGCAAGTGCGTGAAGCAGGTGCATCAACTTTTGATCATTTGATACAATACATCATACCATCCACAACTCACCCCAACCCCAACCCCAACCTCAACCACACCTTCCACGCACCACCACAGAAACTGTTCATGTACAGTATAGGTTATGTGGCTGTACTCGGCGTGCTATCATTATGCCTTGGAACAATAAACCCCACTCCACCACAAGCCTTTAGAAGTTCCACGTACATACATTACATGTTTTCCATCCATATTCTATGCAATGCAATACGGAACCATACATAATAAACCCTACAAGTAGGTGCACAAAGTCCACGACATAAGGATAAAGGATAAGAAATTCTTCACAAATCATTACATACATACATACATACATACATACATACATACATACATACATACATACATACATACATACATTTTTCAGCCTTACGCCGCGCCGCTAACTTCCTCATTACTGTGCAGCACATAGCTTAACATGGAAAGAGAAAAGCCATGTTTTACCATTGAGGACGTAAGGCTCGGAGGCTCCGCAGCACCGCCGACCGCCGGCCAAGAGGCTGAAGTGGAGATTCATATAGGGCACGTAACGTTGTGTGTGGCTATTCTTTGATATACATGTGCGAAAATGACGGTGAGGACATATGGAAGTGAGGTGAGTCAACGCGCATATTTTTATTGTACTAATTGTTTGTTTTCTGTATTGAATACACCACACCAACCAAAGTATGTATTGTACTGCAATGCGCAGTAATGTACTGTACGATAGTTTTCTCGTGTGGTGATTTGAATACGAAGTCTTTGGTTTTCTTTACAATTCATCGACCGATAGCATGCTTTTAGGTTCGTTCGTTCGTGTTGATTGATAGATAGGGTATAGAAGGTGGCTAGAATTAGATATATGGGTCTATGAATTACTGATACGATTTTCGGTTCGGCGTGCTCCTAAAACCCAACCCCCCAGGAAAAGGAAAATCTCGGTAAATTGCTCAGGTGGTTAGGAAAATGAAATGAGAGTTTCATTGTGGTGCTTGGGATCTTGAGTAGGCTATTATATTGCGAGTAACCAACCTCGTTCTTTGGCCAATCATTGTACATGATTTTTTTGATTGGATGGTTTGTATTTTATTTGTTTGTGATACCATGACAGGGCTCTCATCTTTCCTCTCGGGTCTTGGTCTGCAAGTCTCAGGCTTCTTGAGATTAGATCTACGATACTATAGTGATTATGTAGTGAAGTGTTTTATATTTATAATACAGTAGCTTTAAAACCGGTTGGGATAGCAATTCGAGATAAATTGGTTTTATCCCTATAACAGTACTTGGTTTCTTGCTTGCATGCCCGTCATTCTCATCTATACCAGGCAACAGTAATTCAAACGGCGATCCATCCATCCATCCCATCTTCACAAAGATAGGGAGAATACCCACTGAAACCGACGATCAACGCTTCATGTCACTAAGTCTGGCTAGAATCGTGGAAACGAGGTAAAAAGGCAAGGTAATAAGAGCCGAGCTTTGCAATTTGTCTCTTTCGTACGAGAAGGATTCTTCTGACATACAACATGTTAATATCCTGGTCGATAATTCTAAAATACAAATCAAAATAACCGCAAGCAGCAAGATAACACGGCATTGGATCGGTATCAAACTTGCATACTTCGTACAATTTTAAGCTATAACATTGCCATTAATGGTTCTTTTTTCACGTAAATATATTATTATAACGTTGGCGAAACTTCGTGATATCATATATCCATTAATAGTATATGGGGTGATGACCGTGGGGAAAACCCCGACCGGGAACTCAATTATGTATAACATATGCTATTAAGAGAAGAAGTGGAACCACAAAATTATGAGGTTTTTTGCAACATTGTACATAGTTAGAAGAAACTTAAAGATGTGGTGCAGAGCGCAGAGCGCAGATCGCACGTTTGTCTTCAGCCCTCGATTATGCGGATCCGCAGTACATACGCTAACGCCGTCGAGGGAGAACATAAAGGTACATGTACGATGCCTCACAAGGCGATGCAAGTTAGTAGATAACTCGGCCAAACATTCAAAAAAATGTCTTATTTCATTCACTCGTACGATATATCTCTTATAACTTGGCGTTATTCGCAATCAAATCGTGCACAGACTGACCTGACCGACATTGAAAAAGCAAGAGCTAATTTGAGCTAACCAGTCAACCATACGTACGTACGAACCCCGGGAATGCTAAATCATCTCGCGCGCATTGCTCAGCCCTTTTTTGATCCCGGTACTTTGTCACTGGGAATCATCTTAGCATTAGCACCCACATCGAAACCAGGAGCGGGAAAAATGTGGTGAGAACTTTAATCGGCGTTCTGATCCGACGAGCTCGATTGGGTGCTTTCTCTCTCCTGCTTACATATTTGACATGCGGGCCAGATTTCCCTTTTGAAGGAGACGGTGACCAGATGTTGGTCTAGGATTAGAATATGAGGTAAGACCTCAGAAATAAGGAGATGACTGGATGCCAAAATGTCGGGTTCCACAAACTCATACGAAACGTAGTATATGATGTTCCGCATGTCAGAAATATCCTGGGAACCACGCGGGAAAGGGAGAGTTGACCAGAACGGCGGGGTGTGAAATACCGTCCGTATGTATAGTAAGTAGGCAAGTGATACAGTGGGTTGGGAAAATGTGAAAGATATATCGTAAAGGGTTGGAGAGATTTGGGGATATTTTTAGAGAATATCTCCACAACCAGTCGTCTGCCAACTACTTGGAAAATGACAAATCAAACGAACGAATCTATTGATTTCCAATGATAGAAACGAGCATGGGGTATGTGCATTCGCCGTTTCCGCCCCATTATAGCTCATGAGAAGTGGATAGCAAAATAGAAATGCACTAAATCTCGGTTCACGTTGCTGTCGAAGCAAGCAAGTGGCAGTTGAAGTTCTTATTCTCCGAGTGGCTTTGTGGCACGAATCAGTATCAAAATGATAGGCAATACAAGCTTCTTTAATATCTGATAGGGTGACAGATCCAGGAACAGTAATCACTAGAATGGATAGAGGAATACTGTAGTTCGGCTCCCTCGATCGGAATATCCTAGTAATTCTAAATATGAAGAGGCACGCAAGTAATCTGCTGACCGAATCTTGGTTGAATAGATTAAAAATCTATTGCGCGGAAAAAGAACATTGGAACTTGGAAGTACTATTGAAGGAATCCCATGATAGATAAGGAGAAGAAGAAAAATAATGAAATGACTGATATAAACGGCTCGTAGATTGAAACTCGGGGGGGATAGGGATATAGCCCGAAATTCTCGGAGTTAGACTCGGATGAGCATGATGAAGGAAGGCAAGCAATTTCGCTTTTCGACATCAAAGGTTCTAGAGATACTATAGCCGGAACTCTTATGATTTCACTACCATGTTGTCGATCTTGAAAAAGGACAAATTGGTGTTCACCGCAAAGGTTGTGCAACAGAAGGCCGAACCCTGTACAAGATCGCCCCCAAACCTTGGTAACAAGGACTAAAACCAGCTCGTACCGACCGAGTGCAAAGTAATTTGGTGGTATTTTGCTGCCTGAGTTAACCCATTATTGACATGTTGGAAGTCGAGTGGTCACGTCGTCGAATTCCATTCGTCGAGATACGTTTCCGTACTTCAAGAGACAGCATGATTATCTACTTTCGGATTATTTGGCAGATGAATTGATGAGAGGGGAAGTTATCGACCGGGTAGGGCTGAGCGGTCAGTGTTGTCATGCGCAGAATGAGGTAGTCATAGCACTCTTCGGTGGCACCGAATCGAGTATAGATGCAGATTGTGAAGTTATTAATCGTACCTTCGTACAATAAAAAATTGTGGTACCTTTTCTAGGTGGTGTTAGGGGTAGTATACCCGTACATATGTGTGTTCGATAGCCTTCACCGTCGTTGAATTACGACGTCTCTCGGTAAAGCATGAAATGGCAAATATTATTGGTCAGAATATGCATGACAGGGTTATTTATGCTAGATGCAGGCAAAGTTCCTGCGGTGTGGAATTTGATTGACGGTGGAGGGGTTTTTTGATTTCATGGTGGTGTGGAGTGGAATTAGACCATGGCTCCCATGCTCCCATGCATTTTGTTGGAGGGTTTATTCCTTTCCCCTCGTAGTAAAAAAAAACATGGTAACATGGTAACATTCGTTAATACCTTGTCCAATCGCCTTCTGATACTCTTCCAAGTAATTTCAATCGATGGCCGGTCAAATAAAATAAAAATATGACAAAGCACATGTAATCTTTCTAGGGCTGGAAGTAACCATACCATCACCACCACATTATCTACAAGGGAGAGGTTCTCAAAAGTAGATCCCCCTTTGAGGTTAAAATATACATTTCATTTTTTTTTTTTTCAAAAAAGGTAATTAGTAACAAAGTAGACGGCGATGTTAGAGAATAGATTGTCTTGGCTTTTCGATTAAAACAATATATTATTTGATTAGCATCACCTACTTAGATATCACAAACTATTTCTGGAATTAAAAATGATTTTTAATTCCAAGAAGGATTCTGAAGGGGGGTTTGGATAGTTTGGGGTCTAAATTTACGTACAGTCCTACTTTAACTGGTTACTTCGTAGTTCTTGAAAGTAGTCGGTCGTGTACACAGGGCAGAGCAAGGGAGGGGAAGGATACGGAGTAAAAGTGTTCTTCTACTCCGTATTTTTATATATCCGATATATTATTTGTCTACTCACAGTTTTTGTTTTTGATTGATACCATAATTAGTAGCAAATTCATTCATTCGTTAATTCATTCGATTATAACAATAAACAATAACAATTTCGGCGACCTTAATACTCGAATAACCCGAAATAGGTCTTTTGGGGTTTTTGGCGTTTTCCCGATAAGATGGTGGTGGTAAAAGCTACCTATAATTGGTGACGAAAGGTGGTATGATGATGATGGAGGGGTTTATTTTTCTATCGAGGAAAAAGACGGAATTTGTCTGTAATAGGTTAGAGTTATCAGTACAAGTATGTTCTATGAATGCTTCTCGAAATAATTGATGACAATGATGCCCAGCTAGCCAGGCCAAAATATATGTATAAATATAAAAATATATATACAAAATATATATTTATATATCTTCGTTCTATATGTTAAACCTCATATAGTTCTAACTAAAAGAAGAGTTAAGGCTTCAGGCAACAACTACCTAGGTATTTTAGATGAACTTCTCTTGTTACTTCCCTACTGGCAGAATGTTCATTGGATCTTTCGTAGAATAAAAACGCCATCTATTATTATAACATTGATCTGCCTAGTAAAAAGGCTTGTACTATAGAAATACAGTTCAAGAGGATTTCGTACAAGCAGCACGTTTTAAAAAGGTTACTATTGTACTGTACTATACTGTACTATACTGTAAGTAATTGAAAAGGACGGAAGGACGGAAGGACAAGACATGCAATTGCAACTAACGAATGAATGAACGAGACGAATACCAAATATAGTAATGATAAGTAGTAGTAGTAGTAGTAGTAGTAGTAGTAGCAGTAGTAGAGTGAATGCAAAAGTGCCAAATTGTAGATGGAGAAAAAGGGAAAAGTCCATAATTGCTAGCGCCAACTACCAACGTTACGCTGTGTTGCTGTTGTTGTGTTGTTGTTGGTCGTAGGGCTAGAATATCAAAATCTTCTCTTGTTTTATTCACAAAATCCTTTATTCCTTAATGCGACTACCTACCCAGGTATGACTATGGCTATGGCTATGGGTTAGCATATGACGGCCGTTAACAACATATTATTGAAAGTTATAACACTTTGAAACGTCCAATGAGATCGTAGAATTTCTATTTATAGTTAGTCAAGTTACTTTTGGCCTCCTCTTAATCCTCAAGCGTTACTGGAGCCCACATATAATATAAGAGCCTTACATTCTACCAATCAAACGTTCATATTCATCATTTAAACTTAAAACATATTTCTATTTCAAAATTGTTGGTGACTAGAAACCTCTTTTACCACAGTTAGATTCACAAGATCGAGAAGGATATACCGTATTCTTGTTCATTTGTTCGCCAAAACTTGAAGAAATACAGTGATTTGGTTGGTGCTGCTTTACGAAAGCAAATGATTGAGCAAAAGATTTCTATTAATGGGCCTTAATTAGTGCTTGATAAATATAACACCCGGGAAAAAAAAAAGAAAGATTTCATAGAAACTTGATTATTTAGTTTGAAAAATTAATGATATTGCGCCTCACAACTGCATGTGGAGTAATGCTTCCTCTTTAGGTTTGGACCGAATATATAATGTTGGTGGAGATTTCCTATGCCCCAGCTGCACGGCGCACCACCCGGCCGTTTTTAACCAGGAGTCTTTGTGGCTTGACATGGGAGGTACATGGACATGCTTGTGCAGGGATAACTGCAAGGATTCACTTCTAGGGTCCTCGAACAGGGTTTGTCGTTTGTGTTATAGCTGAGCAGAAAGGCGCGAGGATTCGGGGCCAAGGTGGTTTGGGAAATCCGTATAGCTGCGTCAGTTTGTCCTTGTCCCGCAATCACATATATATGGAGGCATCCCCACGAGTGTATGGAGATTTTATGACCTTGTTGTAACAGATTCTCCATTCCTTCCAAGTATATATATATATAAGACCTTTGAGTCCTCTATCTTCAATCCACATTATCCACTACAGTTTATTACCTTTGATCTTATATCATCATGTCTCGACACAACTACTCATACTCAACGGCTACGACCTCAAGACATATGACTACCCACGGCACCAGTAGTGCCTTTAGCAGCTCTGCCAACCCAGATGAGGATTGGACCAAGATCTCCGATCTTGCAGAGCGTAGAAGAATACAGAATCGCATTGCTCAGAGAAACTACCGTAATTACCCCTCGATGTTTATGGGAACGTCATTCCGTTGCTAATTCGTTTCTGCAGGCAAGAAGCTAAAGAGACGTCTCGAAGATCTTGAGCGCCGCGCTGGTTCCTCGTCCGCTTCACCCCCACTTGTTCATGCCGAGCTTCATCAACAACAACAAGATCCCCGCCATGATATGCAACAATTCAGAAGGAGCCCGGAAAACATACAACGACAAGTCTCTCCACGACTTTTGCCTAGTCAATACACGCCGCCAATGCAAAGCGATGATGAGATTATCTTTTCGCAAAATTATGATCGCGATGGATCTCGAACACCACCTCTGTTCACCTACCATTCATACCCCGCTCCAGAGGACGTGGCATACCCACCATACTCAAATTCGCATCCCTACCGCCCAATCAATGGCAATGATCGAACAGAGGCCTACGAGCACTACATGGCTCCAGTGCCAGTAACGTTACCGTCCATGATGCACTTCAACGATGCAATCAAGCGTGAAGACGAACCCGTCATGCCATACAATATGGGTTACAATGGCCTGCCAGCGATCGACAGTCATTCCCACCACGGATATGAAGATCCTCATGTAAGGCACCCTCAAGCTGCGAAGTCGAAGTCACTTGCACCGGGTCCTAACAGATATCTGCAGACGCCGCCTCTCTCCCACTCCTACGAGCACTCCACCACATGTTCCGAGTCCGGCTACCAATATCCTACCACACCTCTCTCGATGCCTCCCTCGCCTCGCATGATGACGCAGATATGAGCGGCGATGGTGCAGAGAGAAAAAAACTGAAGTGGGATATTTTTATGGGCTTGGATTATGGGAAACAAAGAGTTCGAAGCGCTCGACACTCGCTTTTAGATGGCAGTTTTGGGAGTGAACGGAAACATCAGCATCGGAGGAAAGCAATCGGAGTTTGGGTGTGTGTTAGGAAATGGTCTATGATGGGATTTTTTGTTTTTTGGGGGGATTTCATTTGGTTTTTTTGGCTTGTGACGACTTCGCTCGTAGAAATGAGGAACGATCCTAATGTATATACCCAGTACGATTAGTGTTTGGTTCCTTCGTTTATTGTATTCACAATTGAATGAAAAAGACAAGCCTCTCTATTACTTTTACCCTCTCACTCCCTCTGTGCCAAAGTGATTAAACTCGAATTTCTCATTCTTCATACCTCATGTCCCATCTGTGGGTATTTGCCGATTAGATTCCAACAACAATCCTAACTGTTCCGCAATAATTCCAATAAGTTAGGGCTGTACACCTGTACAAGATCTGTTACCCTGACAGACATGGCTTAGCTATCTAATTAATTAAACAAAGCTTGAAGCGACCATTATTTTGTCCCGCGCGCGGTAAGAAAATTGTTATATCGTGTGGAGAAAAAGAAGGCCTAGAATTCGAGATAGAAGATCATTATCAACATTTATGGGTCTCTACATAATTATGAGAAAGTTAGGACGACCCCGTCAGACCTAGTTCAGCCACATATGTACAGTACCATATGAGACCTAAATTTGTTGGGTGTTTTAACCGATGCATTTTGATGGAACATTTTTCTCAATCCTAAGAATTAATTCCAAATCAAATGCAACGATAATGGAGTAGAACCACAATATCCTGCCCATATCCCACAGGTAGATATTCCATATTATAATCTCAAAATAGATGATGAAAAGCAAGAGCAAAAGCATACTAGCACTGCCCTTTTACAACCTCACTTAAAACAAACTCCACTGGCCATTAAATTCTAGCCTATTTAATAAATTTAATAGATAAGTAATCCTTCAATTAGACGCACTTTACAATTGAGGCTTTGCCATAAGAATCATCACCAGTTAGAAGAAGAAGTTGCGAACATCGCTTGGATCGTACCTCCCCCTCTCCCTCCACATTCTTACATCACTTACTCTTTTGATCCATTATCCTCCTATCCAGCGGCTATCTATCAAATGGAGACAAATTTCATGGAGATTGATGCCCCCATTCACCATCTAACCCCGCCGGCGTGGAGCACAGAGTCAACATGCTCGCATTCAGATGTTATTGGATGAAAGTGCGAATTTAAGCGCACTGCCATCATACTTTAAAAATTACGAGCATTGACCACTGCTAAAAAATAGTTTAGCGAATATAGATTCGAACACACTTCTAGTTTCCAACTACTGAGCCTCTCATCAAATTCATCATCCTACTTATTCATTCCTTCGATCCAAACGGTTCCCATTACGAGCCTTTGGACTTTGAAAGCCATTGGATAAAAGTGCGAGTATTAACCGCACCTCGACCGCTCCTCAATAACCAAACGCGCTGTGCAATAGAGATCACATTATCATCCACACCACTTACTGGTGCTTAGCAGTGGCTGCCATCTCCAGAGTGTTTCAGCATCACGAACAGAGGACTCTAGAACGCCTGCTCGTATATAGATGAATATGGAATTTACATCAATATCTTCAGATTGTCTCTTTGGTGGTTCCAAGTAAGCAAAAAAGAACCCTACCAGCAAAGATGTTGAAGGTAACATTGGTGGAGAATGTTAATACTAACACGAAAACATGATAAAAAGGCCATGGTTACCCCAAGATTGGACTTCAAGTGATGATCGTGTTAGAGGCGGAGCTTCGAAATCTTATTTGGATTGCTCTGCGGACTCTTTGATTGCTACATTTCGAGGTACTCTTGATATTAAAACTTTAGGTGGTGCTGGGTTTGCATCTCAAAGAACAGTAACCGAAGATCGTACTGTAAGTAGAGCATGACATTACCTTGCTGTAGCTCTTTACATGTGTACATTTAAGCACCTTCAGTTCGCACGAGTCTTCCTAATTGATATTTATGCGACGTCGACCTGCCACAAAAGAAAGCCAAAATAGGGCTGGCGGGGGAAATCCCCTGTCCATGGCATCGGATACCCTCTGGGATAGTTCCCACAGTTGGATTTCTAAGTGCTTACTGGCTTCAACTCAATAATAGTGGATCATGCATGCGACACACTTACTTATGTTTGCAACTGCCGCCCACGATATTTATTGATTCAAGATCCAAGCTGACGTACGGTAGTGGGATCTTTCAAGCTATGACGGTATTGTGATCAAAGTGGAGAAAAGTGATCAAAAGCAATACACTTTCATTATCAAAGACGAATTATTGCCAAAAAGCCCAAATGGTAGGGAACAAAGTACAGTTAGCTGGGAATATGATTTTAAGGGATCCCTCGGCCCTGCTACGGTGTTTGTGGCTTGGAAAGATCTGAAACCTACATACAGAGGACGAGAGAAGAAGGGCGCTAAACCTTTAGATGTCAAAAACATCAAGAGGTTCAGCCTCATGATGCGGAGGTAAGATACCCCAAGATTCTATTAGATGTGAGAAATTAGAACAACTATCTGACATATCAATGATACTGTAGCTTCTTCGGCACTCAAGAAGGCGATTTTTCTTTAACCATTACATCTATATCTGCCGCGAACGCGGAGGATACGAAGGAGTCGGATATAGATACGGAGAGTAATATCCCTTATCGGGATAATCCAAACGAGAAGTATAGTATAGAATCTCCTATTACTACTGCTGCTGCAAGTAGTAACTTTTGGAAAGATAGCAATGGAGATAGAGAAGTCCCGAGGATACGGCCGGGCTGGTTGGACTGGATGCTTGGTTCATGCATTGCGTTGTAACAATTGGTGCCACTGACAATCCCACTACATAATAGGCTCGGTGGTATAAACCTTCCTGCAGAACATCTGTCATATGACATGATATGGAATCGAGCCGCCACGAGGCGTTCTGCAGCAGAGGAGACGGGATGCATTAATGGGTTCGTGGATCATCTCCGGAAATGGGGTTGCCGCTTCTATAGCTCACCGTGATCAGAAGAATATCTTGCCTTTGTAAAGTTATCAATTACTACATCTGGTACGAATGCATATTCACTAGATTTGTATATTGAATTTCATCTTGTGATGAAAAAGTCTCCACTCCACCATTGTGCGAAATTGCGGACAAGATCGCCAGCATTCAGACCTCCTCTTCTACCTCGCCTTACCTTGCCTTACCACGCCGCTTTCATACATGTGCATCCTATCGAATTGCAAAGCTGGGGGGGGGTTGCTGAAAATCGAGTCTGAAACCTATTAAACCTCGGTCAAATTTCCATGTCACCTACCAAAGCCACCACACACACACATCCATCATGCTTCTGAAACGCAGGGAAACCCTATCTATGGATCGATATTATGATGAAGGTAAAATGTCTCTGATACACCTACATGGACATGCAGATACGCCAAGTACCACCTTCCATCATTGTTTTCTTTTACCACCCTGTCTATCATACCATGCCATGCCACGAAATACCCATGCGGCAGCGTCGTATTTTCCTCGTACAGTACAGTACAGTACATAGTACATGATGTAGTAGTAAGGATAGGTAGATAGACTAGGTAGATAGATGTAAGCAACGCATAAAGTTCATCCGATTGCAAATAATCCCTACCATCTCTACTGGTACCCATCCATTATTGATTCATCTCATCTTGACTTCTAGAAAGGATTTCCTATGCATGGAACAGTGTTGATGACAGTAAATATAATCTACGGATTCTTTAGCAAAGATTAATTAACTAGCTACCTAGTTCTAACATGTCATGGCATACATATAAAAGGCAGAAACTTTACTGTAGGTACATAGGTACCCAGGTATAATCCAGATCTCGATCGCTTAAGAAATTCCAGCATAGGTTTTAAATCCTTCAATACCACCCTATAATGAGCAAAGTAAAACAAAGCAAAGCCAAGTTTCTATATCATAAAAACTTATAACATAACATAACATAGCATAGCATGGCCGGCATGGATGGTTACCTTCCATACCTTCCACCATTTTTACCTTACTTCATACAGATAAGTTGCCAATCCAATCCAATCCAATCCATTTACATCCCTGTACGCCTCGTGCTCTACGCCGCAGAATACATATTTTGCAAAATGCTGCAATACCACCCACACAGTAATAAGTAAGTATCCGTAATAAGGTTATGAAGAAAGGGAAAAGAAGGAAAAGAACACACACCCCTACCAGCTGAAGATTGGTTTCGCAAACCTTACCTTACCTTACCTTAAATTATTTACCACGGTACATTTCGCTTCGTTTCGTTTCATTTCATTTGGCTTTAATACCTAGTAGATATCTGGAGATAGTGACTCGAAAGGTGCGAAATCAAATGGTAACCAGGCAGTTAACAATCGCACGCAACCATACCATATCACGACCTTCCATTTTGGAAGACCGAGTACGTTCGGATGGTTTAGATGTAGTTAGTAATTGAAGATAATTTGGATGCCTGTTTGATTGTTCATTATGATTCATTCTGATATGTTATGTTATGGTATATGGTATATGGTATGACGATTCTTTTCTTTTTTCTTCCCGCCATTCCTTTCCATCATTTCTTCATGAGTACTAGTAGTGATTGACTCACTTCATACATACACAAAGTTCTACACATGTAGTATAGTATAGACGAATGAGTGAAAAATTCCCGGCGCCCAAATACTTGGTAATCAGATATATTGGCATACTACACTCCGTTCATATATCTATCTATCACGAAAAGTTTTAGTACAAATTAAAATAGATCTTTCTTTTCTTTTTGGGCAAGGAATTGATTAATTGATATTAATTAATTGAATTGAATTGAATTGGCTAATTGCATCGGATCTTGTTGTACAAGTGTCAAGTTCATATGGAGATTGATGTTGACGCTTTTTGACATATTATGATGGCGTACTTTTCGCTGTGCCTTGCTGTGCCTCATATATACAGCTGTACCTTACACCTCATACTTACATTACATAGTGCTAATTCGTTCCATCGTAAATTGAGGCTATCTATTCGTTCATTCTTTCCAAATCTATTTATATAGATTTTCTTTACTTACAATTAGAATACATTTCTATGAAATCTAGATCTTCATTTGTAGAACTTCAAGAATTGCCAAAATAGGATGTTTCCCCATTTAATTGAATCCCTATCCTAGAATCACTAGGGTAAGTAAGGCAAGTACAGCCTTTGTTTTTTTCTACGCCTTATACTTACATATTTCTTTGGAATCTAAAATCCTTCCTTCACCACACCACACCACACCCATTACTTCGTAAATGCCATCGAAAATACAACGCTATCTACAATACATCTACATCTATATCTACATTAAGCACCTCATGTAACTCCATCGAGGGGGGCCAAAACCAAAATGTGTGTTCGTTTACACCAATGAATATACCTAGAATTGCAGTATGTATGTATGTACGTATCTAGGTAGGCAGGCCATGCAACATGCTAGAACCTCTACTAGAACCACGCATCATATCGTTCATATCTGTGGATATATATTTAACCTTAGGTAGTTAAGCTTAATTTCCTATCTCTACATACAACCTAGGTAGGTAAGTAAGTGTATCTATCTACCGATGTCAATCCAAGATGCAAGGGCGGCTCAAGCCTTGGTAAATTTACAAAAATTTCATCTTTCTATTTATGTTTATTTATACATACAACACCGTTTTCCTAAAAGAGAACAAAAGCTGCATTTTGCATGGGGGGATATTGGGGTCCATTTTATCTATCCAGGGGAAAAATTCTTCTAGAAGGCTGATTTTACGTGCTGAGAGGGGGAAAGAGGGGAAATAGAGTAGTGTGCAGATGGATGGATGGGTGCAGGAAGGTGGTTAGGTGAGACGGGTATTACTTTGGGTGTGTAATTACTTTGGGTGTTCAATTATTTTTTGTTTCGTTTTGTTTCCCCTTGCTTTCTTTACGTACTGTTGCCTTTTTGGGGGGGGTTTTACGTAGAGAAGATATAGTAGCGAAGAAATAATTCACTCACCAAGTGGTTGTACAATACAGCATTGTCGGTGAAGAAAGAATTCACGATTCACTATTTACGGCTGCATGCATTCATTACATGCAAGGTTAAGCAAGCATAGCATATCATGATCTGCTGAGACCTTTTCATCTGATCTTCTTCCACTTTTAATTCTATCTTTATCTTCATCCTCGTCTACATTTGCACCGAAAAACTGTACATACATGGTGGCTTGCAGACAAAAGTTGCAATGAAAAAAAGGTCCGTCGAAGGATCTCATCCTTCCTTTATGAATGCTGTACCACGGTACCATACAGGTACGAGGTGTGCGTTCGGGTACTTACTTACTTACTTACTGTACTCGATCGATCAAGGAAAGGCTGATATAAGATAAGATGAGGTTGGTAGGTGACTGATGTATGTGATGACCCGGCCAGAGGAATGGAAGGGAAGGGGAGGAAAAACGTTGTACACGTGCGTCATCTTATTTTCTTGCTCGTACAGTAGTTATGTCCTAGTCATTTGTCACATGTGGCATTGGCAGTGTATCAAGAGTGTTTATTGTATTATATTTTCGAATTTCGAGCTTGGAAATCTGCCCGTGGTTCATGCAGGTGGAGGGAAAATGCCCCGTGTGTGTTGTGTTGTACTATACTGTGTTTCGGGGAGAGGTATTTTATATTTCTGTCTTGGCGCCATACAAGCTACTTGCTTTTGAAGCAAAAATCCAATACAGTTTGTTGAGGATTGCTGGTTTAAGAAAACCCGGTAGCAGTTACCTATGGACTAGTTGTTCTAATAAAAGAAGTTGAGAGCATTACTATATAAAGCTACATTCTAATATTTACCTTACCGATGCTTCTGCTTCACGAAAACACGGTCTTTTCTTTCATCGTGTTGCTGGTCTTCAATACGACTTAGGCTTTTGTCGTGTTGGTGTATGTTTTTTTTTTGGCCTGCCAAACTTGGCGATAGAGTGCAATGAATGTATGTAGTAGTTTTAGTGTATCTACAGTTCATTGTAATTCCCTGTCAAATCTCTAATAAATCGGTCATCTCTTAAAATCTCCTGTTCGAATGATTGCGGGGAAATCTCGCAGAAGCTAATATCCTCATATCTACTGTATTTATCTTTGAATACTGTATATGCTACATACCTAGGTTAAGTCTTACCTTAGAGTTAGATACATTAGCCATGCAATACTACGCAAAATCACACCCGCATATTGGTACATGGTATGTATCCCGGTAGGGAAAAACGAGGAAGATATTTTAGTATCGCCCCTTTTTCTTCCGCGATTTATAACTTCAACTACATCGCATATAGTTGCCTGCATACCTACCCCAACACACACACACCATCCAACCCCCACCCACTCAATCCAGCATCCATACCCCATCCACACACCCCAAATTTCACAAATGAATAGCCTCCAACTTCCCTTCCCTTCCATTCCATTCCCAGTTCATCCCACACCGACCTCTCCAACTCTCATTCCATTCCATCCCATTCCAAATCAATACAATGCATACTTCTAGAATCACAGTCCCAAAAAAGGAAACGACCGACCCATGTCTTCCCTCCCCTTCCCTTCATGAAGTAACTGTAGCCTACAAAAACTCAAACTCGCATACTTTCCTAAAGCAATTTCTTTTGGCCCCAAATGTTCCAACCGAACTGTATTGAACCCCTGGTTTGGGTGCGCACTTTCTCTTGTTCTGGGGTCCTGACTTGACTTGATGTGGTAGGTATGTGAGTATGTAGCTTGCACGGTGGGTTTGAGGATATACAACCCAGTTGCCACATGATTTTGTCTGCATGTAACTTATACAGCATGCATGTATATCGGATTAACTAGTCCCAAATGTCCAGACGCGAAGGAAATGTAATTACTTGAGGAGGTGCGAAATCAATGAGATCAAGAAGAATAGATAGATAAGAGAGAGGCATAGGGAATCAATCTCGTTGTAACTATTACCTTAACGAACTTACTACATTTAGTATATCCTACATTTAGTGTAGTATACTACAAGAGATATAGATTGCAAGATGATTGGATGAAGTTCTGCAATATAGATTGACTTGGTATGTAGTATTGAAAGTTCACAAGCCGCATAACTTATGAATCGCCTCTCTTTTTATAAGTATAGTTACTATGTAGTTAAGGAATTGGAAGTTATCCACATCTCTTTTGGGTTTTGGTTTTGTATATTTGTAGATGATATAGTAGATCACCATCGAAACAGGCCAGCTTTCTATCTGTGGGATGAAATGTGAGATGTAGACAGAATTAAGCCGACAAATATACTAATTGATTCATCCTCTTTCTCTTCCTCCCCAATCCCCATCTCAAGACACAATCTCAGGATACACTTTCAAGAAGCACAACGCAATACCATTACAACACATAATTCAATCCCATCTAATTTCCTTCATTTCCTAACATACACATAGTGCAGTGCTATACAGTACCGGTAAGAAAGGTAAAGAAGTCAATCTCCTTCCTGTAGTAAGTAGAGAGGCAAAATATGTGAGATTCTGATATCTTATCATATCATACTGTATGTAGATGGAAACGAGGTAGGTTTCTGGTGCCAAAAATCAAATCATGGACTGATTGACTGACTGCTCTGCTTCGCATGTGTATGTATGGCTGGGACTACTAGTTATAGATATATAGTGGCTGGCTATCTATTGGGTTGTTCTGCATGCTACCGGGTACGTACTGTACAACAGTAGGCAACAGTCTACGCACAAGGCATATTGTGTAAGTTGAAGGTAGGTGAGCGAGGTTGTGGAGGGGTTTATGGCGTGGTGAGGATGAATAACTTTAACTACATACGTCGTCCCCCCGTATGTATACCCAATGTACACGAGGAGAATCCGAGAAGCATTTACTTCGTTTTTTTTTTTACTGGGCATCTATGTAGCAGATAGTGAATAAGAAGGAAGGAGAGGACTCGGAATGTTTTGTTATTGCATGTAAATGGTACTGTACTGCTACTAGCGAGCGATTCCGCTACATTGGTACGGTAATTCCGAGATCCTTTGAAGTTGCATGGCATATCTGAATCGTACTAGCCTACCTATACACGGGGAATGGACTGGGCAGGACTGGCGCTGACGGTATTTAACGCCTGTTGCATATCTTAATTATACTGCTACTGATATCACAGCACAGCACAGCACAGTATAGCACTTGACGAGAAAATCGCACACCAATAAACATGCCGTGGTAGCGTAGTGCCGCGATCGGGATCTGTTCCACACATCAGAAGGAAGTGAAATCTATGAATTGGCATCTATCTATCTTACTTTACCAGTAACAAACAAATATGTAGCAAAGATATGTAGATGACTCTAGAGCATTCATGCCATACATACACACTTCGAATCTCTAACCGAAGCAAACACAAACAAAATTCAGAGCCCCATCCCATACATAAATTTTGCCAAAGAACTATCTATGTATGTATGAATGAATGTGATCGATCTGCGAGAGAGAAACTTTATACTGTAGCTAGCAATTCGACACCAACACTCCACGGTTGATAGTATAGGATTCATAACCACCTGTACCAAATTTTCCAACTTAAGCGCATGTATTGGATACTGTTGGAGATTATGATCAATATGAAGAAGTTAAGCATGGAAGGGTTCAGTGTAATGTGATACATTATTGTATGTAAAGTACCTAGGTATGTACATGTAAGGTATTGAGATCTAGAGGTAAAGGATTAATATATCCTCAATATTTATAGTCGCCGACGATGTACGGTAACTTACTACGGCTACTGTTACCTCCAACAGATACAGACAGCCTTCTTTAGGATGTATATTCATGTTGTATCGATCGATGCAATTATCTTTACATGTATACTAAAGTAAAAATTCCAAAATTTCCTTCCCAATAGCAGTGCAGTTAAGCAAACACTTCATACCAGAACTATCTGTAGGCTGCAACATCAGATAAAATCCCTTCCCCCAATACAATCCAAGTTAATAAGGGTTAGGATGTTCACCACATATGCAAATGCCATGACCTCGCTTTTTTTCTTTACATTGTCTGTAGCCAACTTTTCTCTCAAGTGGAATGGATTGAATGGTTTGATGTAGTTGAAAGAAACTACCTGTCGCGCAATCTTAAAAATATATTATTACAGACTACCGTTTACGATTTCTCTTTCACATACCTTTCAAGTCAAATATGTTTCCTCCTCGTACATACAGACGGGAATCCACCCACTCAGCACAACACAGACGAGAAAGAAGATAATCCTCACACTAATTCCAAATTCCAAATTCCAAATCCCAATATAATGCGACTACTGACTACAGTAGGAGTTCAATTCTGTTTCATGGGAATAAGTGAGGTGGGTTGATACTCAAACTCTTACTCCATATGAAATACTGTATATCTATCCTATCTGTGACAGCCTGCTTGCTTACTTGCTTGCTGGTAATGCCATTGACTAATTATGTAGTTAGTTTTTGATAGACACACACACACACACTCACTCACTACCGTAGATAGATAGCAAGTAAGGTCTTACTTACCGTGAAAGTGAAAACGGGGGAACTTTCCCCCCCTCCCCTTTCCTTGCCTACATCCACATACATACTATACTGTATTAATTAAACAAAGAAGACAAAGAGAAGAAAAACATGCCAAAAACTCCCCCACTCCACTCCTCCACTTTCTCATTTCATCCACCTTCTCACACACACAACCCCCCCCACACAGAAAGTCAGGGACCACTGCATGCTTCTTTAATTGTCAGCACAGATCATCTACCCACCTACCCACCTACCCACCGCATCTCTTTCATTTCATTGCGGTAATACCAAGTGATTTTTGTGAGTATGTGTCGAGGTCAAATAACAACAACCCACTTGAAAGATCTAGCTATCTCATCAAGGCCATTTTGCTTGCATAAGATCGATGATGATTTTAATTCATTTCTCTCTGATGGTCAAATCTCCATGTTCCCCCCCGCCCTTTCCCAATTGCCATCCTCGAGTCGGTGCTGGTATCTATTCGTTTCCAAATAAGTGACTGCCGTGTAGTGTCGGGATAGCACAAAGATAACATGCCGTAAAGTGGTGTTGAAGAAAATCTTGCAGATGAAGAGAGCGGTACGGAAGGGTAAATAAAATATTTATTAATTACTAACTCGACAAACGCCATAGTTTTCCCCTACCATCCCAATAAAAGAGCAAACACCTTCGGATTCATAAGAAGTCATAAGATCCCGACCACTTTTTATCCTTCGCTATCAAGCACGCACAATCGAATTCAAAATTATCTCAATCCCCCACTCCTAGCACTCTCCCCAACTCGCACGGCATCATCAACCTCGGCATCCTTATCTCTATCTCTTCCCCTTCCAATACCCATACTCGCCGTGGTGCTAACACTCTCACTTCTAGTCCTGCTAGCATCACTCTGTCTTCTCTCTCTCAATGTCTTCTCCAACTCCCTAATTTTCTTCTTCAAAGCATCATTCTCTCTCTTCACCGCGTCCAACTCATGTCTGTGATAAGCCATCTCCTCATATCTAGCCGTTGTTGGAACACTCGTTGCCGAATCCCCACTCGTCGCCATTGTCGGAACCAATCCTGAACTATAATCTCTTTGTGATGCGAGACTTGGTCTTTGTTGGTAGAAATGTGGAAATTGATCGGGGTGCGGATAGCTGCCACTTAGTGCGGGACTACTGGCTCCGGAACGATAGGCTCCTGTCATCGAGTTTTGTCGACTGAGCGATTGAGGATTGGACTCTTGACGACGTGGCGCCGCGATACCTCCAATGGTAGTCATACTACCGGTTGGAGCTGTGATACTTCGGGTGGAGGTGCTGGAAGATGTACGTTGGTGTCGACGTTGTGAAGGAATTGGATGGTTGGGACCGGAGAGGAGATGGTTTGTATTCTCTGAGGCATCGGGCAAGCCGGTCGATGTAGAGGAGGCATTTGAGACAACGGAGGCATTCTGAGCAGCTCGTAGCATGGAAAGCTCTCGCGTCAAGCGATTCACCTAATAGTATCAATTAATACTGATCTTGAGACAAACCTGTTTGTATACATACGACGGCTTCTTGTTCCTTTTCCAGTTGTAAATGCAAATCTGCAGCTGTCAAAGGTCGAGGATGTCTCAAAGGTCCAGGTCCCATTCCGACTCCAGTATTATCAATAGAAGCAGATGATGCAGTTGCAGATGCAGCAATATCTGGTGAAGTGAGAGGTGGTGAAGCTGCAGCAACTGTACTTTGATTTGAGGGTAGAATATTCAAGGTTGTTGAAAGTGGTAGAGTAGGGGGTGGCATGGCTTGAGAAGTTCTTCGAGAAGGATTTTGGGACGCGATACGGGGTATTTCAGGTCGGGGAGATCTGGGTACAGAATTTAGATCAGGGGCCATATTTCGTTCAAAGCTGAAAACGCGGTAAGTGAGTGAGTGAGCGTGTAAGTATTCAAGTGGAGTAATAACAAACACAAATAAATTCTGTATCAAATTTCAAATAATTGTAACCATATCTGAAGTCTCACAGCCAGAGAAGGAGACTTTTATGTTTTGTTACCTACGTAGTTACGTAGTACTTAGGTAGTAGGTAGGTATGTAAGTACCGGTAAGTAATTATTGAGTTATTGTTTTGGTCAAGTTGGGGTTGAACAAAAGGGCTTTGGGGTAAAGTAATAAAGTAAATTTGGGGTATTTAATTTCAATTTGTGGCTTGACTATCTGATGTGGCTTGTGGCTGATGGATCTTATCTCTTATCTATCTTTACGGTACTGGTGGTACATGGTCTATACATGGCTTGATTTCTTACTTATTATTACTAAGTATTGATATACCGTACCGTACCGGAGG
>JWJA01005235.1:0-16335 GCA_000812885.1 Lanzia echinophila
CATTAAAGTTGCGGTGCCTCCAGATGTTGAGTGTGTGGCTGAGGTAGAAGCTCGTGCCTATGAGCGTGATGCTGATGGCGATTTTTTCGAAAGTGGTGAAGTTGTTACGAAACGTGCTTTGGCGCAAGCAGAATGGGTTGGGGGGCAAAAACGATATACAATCAAAGCTTTGCTTCCTGGGGATGAGGGCCAAGGGACTCTGAAGATATATGCTGGCAAACGTGGCCTCATGCATAGTATAAAAGACATTCCTCACTCACTGGCGCTCGCCTTGCCAATAATCCATACGGGGGACAATCCTCCTTACGAGTTCTTGACTCGGCATCCGACACCTCATGCTCAACGCCATGATCTTTATGTCGCCCAGCCACAATGCCAAAGATTGGCTGTTAACAATACTTTCGTTTTTGCCGTTCGTCAGCACCCTTCGTCATTGACATCATCCTCGCCTGATCCGGGCAGAATTTCACCTATTCCGTTCATACGGCCTGGCTCTGCTTTGTCTATCACAAGTACCTCGGGTGGTGGTTCAGGCACAGGTAAAAAGCCGGCCAAGCTCGCAATTCAAGCTCCCAGTGGAAAGATCTTGAGACTTATGAGAAAGGAGGAAAGGAACGGAGGCATTACTGCAAACTTAGAAGGTGGAGATGGTGGTACCTGGGAGACTATCATCAAGTGCGGAGAAAGGGGTGTGTGGAGAGGGCTTGTCCTAGCAGATCGTAGTGCTAGATGGTGTGTGTTTGCCGAATGGACTTGTGTCTGAAAAGGATAATGTGAATGAATATCACCGAAAAAGCACGTTCAGCAAATGAAGTAGCGAACGATGAACGATATATACACAATTGCGGCATGGCGTGTAATGGACGACATGTAATGGGATTATTTCTTGGGTCGGCGGAATCTGGTGGTTACATGGATGGTGGATGGGGGGCGGACTGGCGAATGTATAAAACGGTCGCATTGATAGGAGTTTATTGGAAATCATGTAGAAGTAATATTCGAGAGCATTAATTGCCTCTTGGCATTTGTCTCGTTTAGAGGCGCTTGTAGTCCTAGCAATGCACAATTATCAAGATATATTTGATGTTCATGGCCGTGACTGTAGATTGTTGAACCACCGAACAATCCCTCCCTTTTCGGAAAATGAGTGAACGTGAGGAACGCACGCAGGCATTGTTGCAGGCCTTGTCGTTTAATGTTGTGATTCATAAGCATACGGTGTTCATAACAGTGCAATGACTGGGATGACGTTCGAAATCTTGAGCTCTATCTCAGTATCTTCATGAACCTTTTGTACAGTAATAACTATATCAATCTCTTTCTATTCTATCTCATTTTCCTCAAGCCTCTCTTTTCAGCAATCTTCGTCTTCCTTACATTCGCCTTTCTCCACGCCATCCATCTATCACCCGGTGTATACAACCTAACCTTAACATTTGCACGTTCCGCCGCCCTTCCAATTTCCCAATTTGCCTCTCGATACATATATCCCGGTCTCAACTGGAGATTCCTTCCCTCTTCCCCCTTCCTCTCCTTAATCTTCCGCGGCTTAACCTCCACACCCTTTGCATCCTGACCTTCACCCTCAGCCACCACCTCCGCCGCAATCGCAAGCCCTTCTTCCGATTCCTCAATCTTCGAAACCACCATTCCTAACCTGCGACGACGCACGCTGTTGCGTGGAAGTGGAAGAACTTGATCGCGCTTGAAGACTACCCCAATATACTGTCGCGTGGGGTGACGCTCCGGATCTTTGTAGTATTTTACATAACCCGGCTGTGTGGCGTAAATGGTGTGGTCTCGTCCCATGGCACAGTTGTCGCCGGGAAACCAGTGCGTGCCTCGCTGGCGGAATATGATATTGCCCGGAATGACATATTGCTCTGTTCATTCATAATTAGCTTCCGACTCTCTTCCAGATGGATTTAACATTATGCATACCTCCCGATTTCTTAGCGCCTAGTCTTTTTCCCGGTCCATCTTTCGCCTTATTGACAGCTCCTTGCGCGGCGTGAGAGGCGTGTCGGACGGAAATTCGTGGGGTGAGAGGGGTTTTGATGGCGAGTTTGGTGAAGGCTTCGCTAAGACATATTTCGGTGTTGGCTGCTGTTGCACTTCTTCCAATTGAGGATATGGCCGTTCGTAGCGAAGGCTGTAATCGTTGGATTAACATTTTGAAGGGACGTATGTTCTTAAATTGAGGGGAGCAGGTACAGAAATCTCGAGCGAGGCTATCCAAATTTATACGGTGGCCGAGAGTGTAGGATGATGCTGTCAAGCTTTAAAGCAGTTGCAGAGCTCACTCACAAATTAATTTAAGAAAAAATTGTTCAGAAGAATCACCCAATTCAATCTCAAAGGGGAATTATTGCTGAA
This sequence comes from Lanzia echinophila, assembly GCA_000812885.1. Taxonomy (NCBI): domain Eukaryota; kingdom Fungi; phylum Ascomycota; class Leotiomycetes; order Helotiales; family Rutstroemiaceae; genus Lanzia; species Lanzia echinophila. Next base: position 2,377 of record JWJA01005235.1, read on the forward strand.
AAAGAGCAAAAACTCTAGATTATCTGTAATGAACCAGATATCAGAATCTAAATCCAAAGGTAAAATACCTAGGTAATTTTGGCAGGTTACTTGTCTATGGTCTCCCGTAAACTTTCTCACAATCTGTCAATATCATCTTCTCCCACACTTCACTCATCCATGCTTCACTTCACCCAAGAATTTTCCTAACCGTCTCCAAAATGGCCAAATTCATGCTCACCATCCTCTCTACCATCCTCCTTCTCCTAACCTCCGTGAACGCCCAATTCCAGTTCTTTGAACAAATGTTCAACGGGCAACAACAGCAACAGCATCGCCAGCCTCAAGATGTTCCCAGTGATTCCCAATGGTATCAAGATAACTACGATCGAGGTAAACTTGCCTACTTTTGCTCAAACCAATATATCGTTATACCGAAACTAACGCCCCAAAACAGCACACTGCTCCAACTATCTCTGTCCCGACACCCTAGCCTGCGTCGCCGTTCCCCATCACTGTCCCTGCGCGCATCCCGTCCACGAAGAAAAGTTCGAGTTGGCGGAAGGCAACGCAATTTGCGTGTCGAAAGGGGGCTTTAAAGCGGGCGAGGCGGCGAGAAAGGTAGAGTTGGCTAGGAAAGGATTGATTTGATGCCGTGCTGTGCGATTACTTATGGGATTTGCTTGCGGGTGTTCTTTGGTTGGCATACCTTACAGGTACGAAAGCGGAGGGAGCCATGATTTATGAAGGGTTTTGGAGCTTGATGCCTCTGTGTTTCCCGAGCTGTCTGGGAATTGTGGATATATGTACATGAGATCTTATAGGAAGGCCCGTTGGGGCTGCATATAGAATACTTCTCGTTCGAGCTGTTCCATTATCATTTGGGCTCACATGGGGCTTTGAGCTTTTATTCCCACGAAGACTACACCACGCATTACAGGAGCATTGGATGCTAAGACCATAACTCCAGTGTGCCCAAGTTGAGTACACGTTTTCGACATGCCGTTTATTGGAATAATTGATTAAATCATGTATATTTCTATCAACATGGCTGATACGGTCCGAAGTCATTATCACTCGCCCTTCTGACTATTCCTTCTTTCTCTCCTTCCTTCTGTTATGTCCATTTTCGCCTTCATTTTCTTCCTCAATTTCCTTCTTCCTCTTCTTGATAGCCTCTGGCGGGCTATCCTCAATCAACTCACTCTTGCCACTCAGGCCAGTCCACTTTGGGAGTCCATCCGGTATATCTACCAGTCTTCTCGAGTAGAACATATGGCACCTATATCAGTTAGCTATCGTATCAGCCACGTACAAAATAGCACCAAAGCAAGCAAGAAAGGCCATACGTAGGATTGAAATTCTCCTTCTCCTTCTGACTCTTGAACTTAATCAAGCTCGGGAACAACAAGATCATATTTCTGCCTTCGTCCATAATTGGTGATCTACAATATGCGCAACTGACTTTACATGGAAGCTTGTGTCTTGTTGTCTTTTCCTCAGATTCGTACCTGTTTCCATATTCTCCGTCAGCATTATCGAGAATATACAAGAGCTGCATATATACATACCATCCTAAATCATGATGTCCATGAGTGAAGTTGATATCTTCTTTATGGAATATTGCAGCCCATTGAAACGGTGCGCCTATCAGATTACGATTAGCACATTCCTCTCTCACCCCAATTTGATACCAAGATTCCTCATCAATTGAAAAACGTAAAATAATGACTGACCATGTAGGACCTGGCAAGTTGTACAATGACAAAATTTAGCATCGAGTGGCTTCTCTCTATTCAGTTGATATTTTACTCGTCCACAATGACAGCTACCTTCATACAATGGTTTGAAATCTTTGTCATTTTCGTGTACTTTGTATGGGGCTCTAAACTTCCAGTTATTATGTTCGCCATGCACGTCTTCTGAATTGTGACCCTGCGAAACGGCTTGGTCTTTGTTCTCTTTCATTGAAAATTCTTCTGACGGTGACATCTTGAGATATAGGGATGAGAGAAAGCGGGTTTTCGTTTGTATATTCTGGGGCTGATGAGGTCTAATGTATTGATGAGATGACCTTAAGCTACCCAACCTTAAAGTAATAGCTTTGTAAGTAGGCGTTCTTGACATATGTGAAGTCTGAGGTCACTAAAAATTGGTTGAAGTAAGTACTTAAGTAGGGGGAATAAATGTGGTTTGACGTCACGCTCCATGCAATCAGAGCATGGGATGAATATTTTAAAGATTTGTATCTACAAAGTAGTAGGTATAAGTAGGCCCCTCGTCATCTTGTTATCTTTCTAGATCCTGCCACCATACAATGACCCTTATACAAGTTCTAATAGCTTCTAATGCAGAGGTTGTTCCTGGGTTTGTGGGTATCGCTATTGGTGTGTCGGTATATTGGTGCAGCTTCATGACGTGTGCTAATTCGATTAAGTCATTGACTTTTACTTCTCATGCAGCACCACGTGCTTGTTATTGAGCTCCCAAACGCCTTCAATTCTCAACACTGAAGAAGGTGGAAGGTTCATGATTCACCTCATTGAATCGAGTATGTGTCTTCTAGATAATTCGCTGGAATAGCATCATTTATACTTTATGATACTCATTCTTCTATCTTTTGAAGATGGGGATATTCATCGAGCTTTAGTGCCTTGTGCTAAAACTATTTGTTCGCTAACTTTTGGATCGAAACCCAAAACATTCGTTAAATAATCAAGCCTAGGTATATTTAGTAAATAAATCCCCAAGACAAAGACTAGATTAAGTTTATCCAAAGCATATTGAATATTTACATACCTTGCTTCTATGCCAAGCTTTTCTTTCAGTTTCTTCAGATCTTGTTGACATTCTTCCCACTTCATAGCACGTTTTTGAGGTGAAATGGTTTTGACAACAATGTTGAATAATCCTGTAACAGGTCTGTGATCAGATACCCGAACTTCATGGCGACGGTAATCAAGTTGCTCCACACGATCATGACCTCGAAATAGTAGCCGATCACACCAAGCAGGTGCACGTTTTTTCTCGCTGGTGTCGTAATTGTCAGTCCCTACATCGTATTTGTAGGTTGGAGCGAACGTGATAGGCAGTTCATGGAAAGCGCGAAGGCGAAACCAAGGATTCTTGCGCTTTGAAGCAAGCAGTTGATCTCGCTCGAGAAGTTTCCCAAGATTGTTTGCCTTGACTGCATTCACCACCGTATCCCTGCCCATAGTATCAATTCGATAATTCAAATCTCCGTTCAAAATACATATTTCGTGATCCAGAATCATCGTTCCGTCACCACCTCCTACAAAACTGTCTATCCGGACACTATGATCTCGTTCTGCTGGTAATGATTGGCTCTCGAGAATCATGGTTATGTCTGTATTTCGATCTTTCGTTTGCGTCTGACCTGCAGCAAGATGACAGTTGATGAAGCACATCGAAGTATCATCTAGAAGGAATCGAACAATGAGGGCACCCTAATATAGTCAGCAAAATTAGCAATTAAGAAATGACCTAGGCTCACGTACCTTATTTCCATGTAACCCACCCATGCCTCTCTTGACTTCTGCACCACTAATGTTTCTTATTCGTGGTAGCAAAGGAGACCTCACGAATACACATGTAAAGAGGCCAACCAGGTTGGCCGTGTGTAGCAAGTGATATATCTCTCCCTGCACATAATCATCTAGGCAACGAGTAAGGAAGTCGCGCCAATTTCGGTACTGGTGACTCATGTGCTCGTGCTCGGAATTATCCTTCTTCTTTGATTTGAAAAAGCTCTCTAGTATATTGTGAGATAATGTGAATAAAGTTTTACAGAGTACTTACTAGCGGTGGTTTTCTTATCCTCTAGGTCTACTAATTCTTGAAAGCCGAATACTAGAATATCGGGTCGATCACTACTCTGAAGTAACTCTGGCAGAAATCTCGAATCTTGAGCTGACTGTTGAAGATGATATGGGGTAGATGCGCCTGCGTTCCATGTCATAACGAGAGTCTTAATTGGCGTGAGCTGACAGAAGTCTGCTTCTTGAGATTGCATTTGCTGCTCTATCCAGTCATCTTGCAACATACCATCCCAAGGTCGTACCATGTTGTCCTGGCCCAGTGAAATGACTTGTGCACGATCAAGCATCCAGAAACTGCTGCGATCGACGAATAGACCGATGAGTGGATCATTATGAGCGCGCCAATCTTTCTTTACCACCCAGGGTGTTTGGGTAGTATCGTAGACGTAGATCATGCCTGTGCTGAAGCCTGCCCAAAGATTGTTGCCCACACCAGCAAGTGAGGTAATCTTATAAACGCTAATATTGATAACTCCCAAACACGAATAATCAAGACGAGAATATATACTAATCTTGCCATCGACGTGCCCAAAGTATATACGATCCGGTTGTGATTCGATGACAGTGCCTGATGTAACATCACCGGCATCGAGTGAAACGAGGGGACGTTGCAGAACTTGGAACTGTGTACTCCCATCCAATGTGGGTAGAAACACCCGTATATCTCTACCCGCTGCATGCCACAACTCATCTCCAGCCAATAAAGAGAAGCTGTGGCCCTTTGGAAGCCGAAAGCTTTGTGATGGGCTGGTTAAATTTGGTTCGCCGCTATTATCAGGAGCCCAGAGATGGAGTGTTCCACCATCATCAAGCGTCCATAACTCGTTGATATGTCGATAAATTTTTATAACCTCGCGGCGGGTATGTGCGCTTGTTTTGCTAGTAACTACCGTTCCACTTGCAATGTCAATCTCAACCAATTCCCCAATGTTATTGCCCAGCCACAGCCGCGAGCCTTCATCTTTGACCTCCGCGGCAGGTTTAAAAGCTAGAGATAAAATTTTGACACCTTCACCGGTCGCCATATTCATGATGAGTCCACCGTCTAACAGATTCCACACCTTTGTTAAGTGGCCTGAAGTGCATACATATTCCCCACAGACATCGAAGATACGAGTATCGTACTTAGTTGATATCTCGTAAGCTCCTTTGTTGAGATACGGGGGCCTACGATTTGAATTGGACATATCGGGGTATTCCCCTGCTTTGAAAGATAGGCCATCTCTGACAACTGGAGTAGATGGTGGCACGTCGAGTGATGAGCGAGGGTTACCTCTAGTCACAATAGGATTGATCGGGGTTCTGAATTCTGCGGGTGCTCTGTCACTCGTTCTGTCGACTGTCATAGATCTTCCATGTGATCTAGGTGGGGTTTGCAACTGAGTTGTGGGGTTTGAAAGCACTCTTTTTGGAGGCGTCACGAATGTCGGCCCATTATCGAGGAAGGCAGAATTTGTCACCGGAGGGCGTGATCTATCTACAGGCGGTCGAGGCGGTGGTGGTGGCATAGGGCGACCACTGGGCATTTCTGGAGGTATACTAGGTCTGATTGGTAGCGTAGGTCTGTGATCCCCTCCAGTGAAATTGGGGGATATAATACCACGCCCTGGGCCATTTGTATCGTAGTCATTACGTCTACTAATGGTTGCGTGATGCATTTGAGGGGGCTCATACGATCTAGAGGAAGGTGTGTGTGAGACTGGTCGTGGTCTGTTTCGGGGTATAGGAGGTGCTATTGGATATTCGCTTTCGGGGCTGTCACCACTGCTCGGAGGAGTACTGAACGGAGAAGTCTTGTCCGTAAGCGTTTTGACAGATATAGGAGCCAAAGTAACATTTTCTGCACTCGAGCTGAAACCTGTCTGTCTACCTGATATCTTGGGCTTGTCGGCGCGGTTGATTGGTGGAGGCCCGGCCTTGACAGATGTGTCGCGTCTAAGCTCTCCCGATCGTCTAGGAGGTGGCGGAGAAGGTGGAAGTGAAGCAGGGTATGAAGACTTTTTCGAATCTATCAGAGGTGTGTGAGGTCGACTGGGTATTCTAAAGTGCCGTGGTGAAGAACTACTAGATGAGCATGTAAGGGGTGCATGGGGTGCATCTGTAGATAAGTATGAAGTGACGTTCGACAAGAATAGGTTTGGGTTTTTCGATTTGGGAGGTGATTGTGGAGGTTGAACGGTAACGGCAGGTGGTGGAGGAACAATGCGAGTTGGAGATGGGGTCCCGGCACCGCCATTTGCTCGAGGGGGGCGCAATGAGATATCGACTATTTCCGTATCACGACCTCTCGTCGTTTGAATTGCCTCGGCCGAGGAAATAGTTGTTTCGGGCTTGGTTACTGCTGTTGGTAACCCTGCATCCCTTATCCCCTTTGGAGAGGCCCCTCTTGGTGCAACATTATTGTTTGTTTGCGCATTTGCCATTTGCTCGAAGTGGGACCGCAGAGAAGAAACTGGTTTCTAGAAGACAGGGTAATCAGCAGATAGCCCAAGTTACCAAAACGACCGCTCCTTACTATGGATGATCCATCCAGGCTTTCTTTCTCGGGCTCCTCCATCGCGAAAGTTTTCGTATTTGAGCCCTAAGAGAATGTCTCGCATATGCCAAGCAGAATGGAAGTTGCTCTCTGAATCAAGAGAGGGGCCTCTAGTATTAGAAGGCCTGTGTAAAACTAGGCGTCATTGGAAATGGCTCGAATGGCCGTAGAGTAAACCTCGTGGGTTAAGTTTGTTGATTGAATTATACCGAGAGTCTGCCGTTGTGTGTTGTGTTATCATAAAACATAAAAAGATGGCTCATGGAAGTGCACGTAAATACTGTAAGAAAATGAATGTAGAGGGGTCAAATACAATTATGTTGTTGGTATGACTTTGTAGAAAATAACAATCACACTTTAAAATGATAAATAGTTACGTCCCTCCTCATAATGTGGCTTGGGTCTCATTGAATTAAATTAATTACAGGGTTTCTGTACTTTAAATGTACTGTAAGGCGACCAACCCTTTTTTTTTTTCCTTTCCCTTTTTTTTTTAACCTGAGGGGAGTGAAGTAAGTAAAATGACAAGGCTAACATATTTCCAAATATAAACAAATAATCGAACGATTATGATAAAATTCTTACGGAGTACTTACTTTGTTAGATGTAATTTAATCCACATTTGAGAACAAACAGATAAATTTTTATATTTATATTCTCATTATTACATCCTCTTCTCTCATTTTCACATAAAATCCTTTGTGAACAAGTTACATTCATATACAAACAGATCATCAAACAAATTACCTTCAAAATGAATACTGTAAGTTAGTTCTCAATTGATTTTGAAATTGCATATCAATAGATGCGGGGAAACTAATATAAGTCTTTAGGTGAAATCCTTTTGGTATTTCTCTCACAATTATGCCTATGATACGGCTTCTATGGATAACATCAACTGACACATAATTTATAGGGTTGGATGGGGTTCATTATGTGTTGGTATGCTTTGAATTATTAGAGATGGAGTTCAAAATAATCAAAATGCTGATAAGATATTTATAGCCGGCGGAACGGCATACTATTTTGCGAAGCAATCCATCAACGCAGACAGAGCGGCCCGGTTTGAAGCAGATCAAAAGCGGAGAAGAATGCAAGAATCTCTCGAATACAATGCCAAATTTGATAGCTCTGTGGGAGGAAATGGTGGACCACCACGAGAAGATACCTCCGGTTCACCCAGTCAAGAAGCATCCATAGATCCAGCTCCTACAAGGCATGCTCCCGATACCGAAGGCCAACGCATAAGAGAGAAGAGCAAATACGAGACGAGTGAACCGTTCAGGTCGAGGAAGGGTGACAGATTCAGCTGAGTACCATGCTACTTCTGAGGGGTAGAGGGCTGTAACTCTATTTGTAACTACACGACTGGTGGATTTGATATCGGCGGCGTTCAATGGAGTTTCCGTACATGTAAATAGGGCTATGACAAATGCAGAAACTCGCAACTCCTAGCAACACCTACCTAGCCCTGTAATCGTTCCGTTTCTCACGAGCAGAAGCTGTGGAAGTTTATGAATTAAAATTGTGTAGTAAAGTCGAGAGAGCTAACTTGTGATTTCCGCAAGTTGCTGGTCATCAATGGTAATAAAACTTGTAATACTCATGCTACTCATATTTTCATTTTGCGGTGGATAATCTGAGAGGATTTCCGGCGCCTCGCTTGTTCCGCGCACGCGTTTTACACCTACCTCTCCGTAGCTAACATAGCATATTTCACTTTATATTTCCATATCATACAGCCTCGCCTCTAAATTTTAAACCCTCAACCTTTCAATAAAATGACCCTATAATACATAGTACGAATTCTATTCATCGTTGTTTCCCGTAAAATTCTCCAACAATGGCATCGCATCAACTTGCGATCGCGAAAGCCTCATTCTCTGCAGGTCTCCTTCGACCTGATCCAAGATCAGTGTCCAAAGAAGACATCGCAAATTTCCATTATCTGCTGAATACCACTATATTACAGTGCTCGCCAATAAATGTCCAGGTTTGATCAAACACTCTTATGGATATGTCAATGCGATAACTAAATCGTGCTCGAGGATAGAAATGCAAACAATGGGTATTGGAGAATATTGTACAGTCCACGGCAAGGTGCACAGCTTTCGGGAAATATTTGACAGCTCTCACGACTTCTTTCACTAAATCCTCGAACCGCGAACCATCTATCAAACGCAAGCGCATACATTTGCTTTATATTCTCAACGACATCTTATATCATGCTAAATACAGAATCAACGATGCGTCCATCTGTGGCAAGCTTCAGCCAACGTTGATTGCGCTGTTAGGTAGCGCGGCATCATTTACGGATTGTCCTAAGCATCAGCGAAAGATTCGAAATTTACTTGATTTATGGCAACAATGGGGATACTATTCGGAAGACTATATCAACAAGCTGCGTGAAACAGTAAATATCGCTTCGGAGAATGGGGAATACTTGGAAGCAGCAATTAGCTCTACAGATAGTGGCGAGCAAAGCCTTGCGACCAAAGCATCAAAATCCGCGTTTGTTATGCCGGCTATGCATGGCGAATCTTCAACACCTTGGTTCGACCTACCGGCAGGAAATTTGATGCCCCATATCATCCCAAATTCAACAAGGCCAATAAACCCTGATATTGTCAAGCCTTTACGATTTGTGGCTGGGCCTGCTGAGGAAAATCTAGTCATCGCCGTAAAAGCTCTCTTGGATGACGTACATGCAATTTACAATGTCGAAGCTGGTCAGGATGAGGGTGGGGTATCGGATATAGATCAACTTGGGCAACCTATTGTCGTTGATGAACTCACCGGCGATATTGTCGACGGAGAAGGTTACTATGGGTGGTCACGAATATTTTGTGAGAAGATGAAGCGGCGGCGTAAGGGACTTGACCAACCGGCTATTAGCGATCGGGACCAAAGGAGCCAAAGCAGAAGCATGAGTCCACGTAGAAAGAGGCGTCATAGTGACTCTGGGGATTCTAATCGAAGCCGCCGCCGACGATCTTACAGTCGTTCCTCAGGCTCTGCATCACCTGACTACGATAGACGCATCGAGCAAGATGGCCACTCTCGCTCGCGGTCAAGAAGCAGAAAACAAGACAACGGAGACCAAGAGTTGCGCAATTCCTCATCGGGGCCAATACATCCATCCACGGGCAATGGAAATCCTTCAATGCCAGATAATCATGTATGGCCAGCAGCATTTACTCCACAGCAGAGCGGTTACCCAAATCCACCGATTGTACCACAGCAGCAAATTCCGTATCAACATGGTTTCAATCCCGGCTTTCCACACCCGGGTCTCATGCAAAATCAGGTCTCAATGCCATGGCCGCCCCCACCACCTCCCCCGCAGCCAAATATGTTGTTCAATCAAGGAAATCCACAATGGCCTCCACCGCCCCCACCTAATCCGCCTTCAAATTTTCAACAACCTCAAGTAAACTTTCCGCCTAATGGTCCAATGGGTTGGCAACCTAACAATCAGATGCATGGTAACTCGGGAAGAGGCTTCAATAGAGGATGGAATAATAACACTTATGGTGGGCAAGGTAGAGGTGGTCGGGGAAACTATCGGGGAAGGGGCTGGTCGTGAAGACTCCAACAAGATGGCAACTTGAAAATAGCATTTTGCAGACCCCCACGCATCATGATGAAAACCGGAGTAGGTACCCTGTAACAAATTGATTCATGTAATATACCAATATCCAGCTGTATTAGTACTCAACGGCCATGTGTAACCGCATTTAGCCGCAAGCTCGGCCAAAAAGGGTCAAAGCGTAAGGATGATAACCACTGGCAGTTAATATTTGAATAAGTACAGTAAGAAATGAAGGGAAGAAAATGATATGATTCATGAATATGACAATACTATTTGGTTTATCCACCTACGAAGGCAGATTTTGACAATCTAGATCTCGATTCATTGTGTGTCCATAATATTAGGACGAGAAGATCAACCTTTTTCGAGTTTGACTGGATAATTGAAAAGGCGCTTTTTAAATGAATCTCCTGTTACATAAAGTAACACTAGTCAAAGTATGGTGTGAGCAGGTTCTTCGGCCAACAATCAATATATATCTTTTTGTGCCGCATTAATTTTCTTGAGCCGATTGACAAGAAACAATGCAATGACCTGACCGTAGGTTAGATTCTTATAAGTACTTTACTTGAGAGATACCTAGGTACTTATGCTTATACCCTACGTCATACTTTATCTTGAAAGATCTGAGGAGGGCCTGTCTATAGGTTCAACAGATCTAATGCTCTGCAACTGCACAAAACATTGGCACACATGTGGGTGGATATGTCACAGTAAAATAAACATGCTATCATTTTGCGTATTCGTGTTGTATGTTATGTTTGCATGATTCAGGGATATAAATTAGCTTTGGACCAGTCACTTGCTTTGCAGGAGGAATGGAACACTCATGAGAAATACTAGGTAGGTGTATCTCACGATGTTGGACCAACAACTCAAAAAATAATATAAGTGTGCATATCTAGTACTATACGGAATAGACCTGAGTACATCTACATCTATATACATTCGAGGGAAAATTTGATTCATATACCAACTAAGTTATCAAAGGCACAATTTACCATTCATCATCATATCATTCCATCTATTTATTAAATCCCACTTTGATAATTTGATTGATAAAGCCCCCCCCGGCAATTCCTCAGAGCTGTGTACGAGAGACAAGTAAAAGGAAATTCTTATTGTCCCCACAGATAAATTGCTTCACTAAAAATTTATTTCGTACTACCTACCTCCAATCAAACTATCAAGAGAAAAGCTCTCAAACGCTTGCCAGTAATACTGATAGATCCGCTATTCGCGTTCCATATAATAGCGTCCACGAAGATGAATACAATACAGTTACATATTTACTTACTTGACATTTTTAAGAAGAACAAAGAAGAGAGAACAGTTTCCAACTATATCGCTTTTCAATTTGTCAATTCAATTCACCATACTCCATTACTAGTGAGTTGGCAATTTCTGCAGTAATAATAGCTACTACAACAACATATCATCGCATTCAAAAAGACTCATCGCATACATATATACACAGTACCTGAGTAACTTTGACAAGCCATCTCGCAGGTCGCAATCTCAGTCATAATTGCAGTTTTCGAAACACAAATCAACACAAATCAACACAAAGAGGACGTCGTAGAACCCACAAAATTCAGTACCTTTTTATCCATACAATACAATATCGGATTGTACTACTGACTTTTTGTCCATGCAACACTACTGCCGCATCCCCACCCAGCAAAACATTATTATAAAGTTCCCCGCCCTATCGCATGCAACCAGGAAGATTGGAATTCCCAGCCCCGGCAGTACTCGTACCTCTTGTCAATAATACGTACCAAACTCTGAAGTGGTTCTCTGGAATCTGCACGTTGTTCCGCGACTTTACAAAGGCCTGCACTTGCAGCATTTGCAGGGCACCAAACAAATATATCTTCGGGCAAATTTACCAGTTGGAGAGGTTGAACCCCCCACATTTACCTAGAATTCATCAACATCGTATGTGGCTTATGCAGGAGATACAACATCCAGTTAAACGTACACCCATACACCAAAAGAAGTCCGAAGAGACCCTAATCTGGTCTACCATTTTCCTCGAGAAAAGGATAATTACCTTGGGCAATCACCACCATCGAGCAAAGAAATTCAAAAGAAGTCAATCTTCAGCTGAATTATAATACGATATTCCTCAATCAATTTCATTTTGCATAGAATCTTTGTCTCAATATACAAGAAGGGAAGGCCGGAGATTTATACTACTTTTATTTCCCTTTTCCCTTTCGTCGAGGAAATCATCCGAGGGGTCGAGGTTTCTCGCGTATTATTTTTAATATTTCATTTTAGGAAGATTACCCCGCTGTTTGGTTGAAGGCCTCCTCTTAAGCCGTTCGTTGAACATACCATACCATTACCACCTTCCATTCCATTTGACACCTGCATTTTGGTTAAAGTCATAAGATCTTTCGTTTCAACTAGGATTTGTCGGACAAACTTCTCAATACACTGAAATTTGGAAGATATAATTTTATATATCATCGAAAGTCCGGATTCAATTGTATTATATCGAGATCTTATTCTCGGGTAGCTGCAAGGTACTAAGTCCCAGGAAGTGTTGCCCTGCATATAATCCCAGCCAAGAGCCGAATCGGCAGTAGGGAAGCTTACTTGGGGAAGCTGAAAGCATTATGAATGCTCAAATATCATTTATAGTAAGTTATCCTTATTTATTAATTCAAAGACAATTCAGGAGTGTGATCAATGTATTTGTCTTTTGTTAGAGCTGTTGTTTGTTAAGGGCTTTGTGATAAGTATCATCTGAAGATTGTCCTGGTTGAGTAATATCTTGAAATTGCCATGTTACCACATCAGGCCGTTTTTTATTCACTGGATCAGCCCGTTTTCAATTCACCTCACCTTAGGCTCCGGTCGGAGCCTACTCTTATACAATCTGACCTTCAAGTGTCTTGAATCAAACTGCCTTTTAGGTATCTATTTAAGACATCAACTTCCTTGCTTTGCTCCAATCTTCTACTGTCTTTCTCAGCCATGAATTCCTTTGTGGGAACGACAGTCAAGCTGCAAGGCTTGAGAGAATATACTGACAACACTCAGGAAGGCGAATTCAGCCTCATACATGTACCGCTGCCACTTTACACTTCGCTTTTGCAACCAATTCTTAGGGTAATACTACCACTAAAAGACGGAAACCAACAAGACGAATCTGAAGGTGAAGAACTACCCATAGGAAGACTTTCAGCCAATAGTGAACATGGATTTCTTAACATAAGTGTAACGCCAATTGAATGCTCAATTGTCTGCCAAAAGTCTTGGGCGGAATCAGTTTTCAAGCCGGTTATTGAGGCTCTTCCGGAAGATGAAATAAACAAGGTACAAATCTCAACGGATAGTTATATTGTCTTCTCGGTCAACAGCTCTGGCACAGATGCAGGCCAGAGAGTAATGGATTTAACTTCTCCGCTTGCAATGGCCGGAATTCCTATTTTCTTCATCACCACCTACTATACCGACTTCATCCTTGTCCCTTCCAAAGATCGGCACACCGTAGGATCGGCATTACTAGCGCGCGGGTTTGAGTTTTCGGAAGAACAATCCGCCTACGTCGTACCAACTCCAACGTCACACTCTCGAGGGCCGAGTTCAAATTCCAATCCTCCATCCACCCCGCCTCCTTCCAATATCGCCGAGTTGCAAGTACGCACATTCAAACACTTGAAGCGAAGCAACGTAACACCTTTTGTGGAACCCGGATTACACCTTGTTCAGTGTTCGGGCAGGGAGCCTGTAGAAGAGCGGCCAAACTCCAATGGCAACGGAACAACTGTACCCACCCCGCTGGATAAAATCAACTCCAGATTATACATCGGCATCGTTGCAGCCTTAACTATGCAACCCAAGTTCCTCTCCCTCACAATATCGCAAGAAGAGGGACCATCCCTCCTGCTCGACAAATCGTTATTAAAACTCTTCGGCAACTCAATCCAGGGGGATACCGAGGGCGCGCTCGTACCAATCTTCCTCGACCTCGTTGATCTCCCTCTAGGATCAACAGG
>JWJA01005236.1:0-10609 GCA_000812885.1 Lanzia echinophila
TTTCATGAAAGAACCTTTTTGGAAATGAAATGCACTGCAATTCAATCAATCAAAACAAAATCTATCATTCTTGGAGATCAATTCCAGATTTCTTACCAAGTTGTAGATACGAGATGATCACCAAAAATGAGAACGAAATGATTGCCATGAATGGAATAGAAAAATTCGGGCAAGAACAAGGTCGCCGAACCGAATAACTCGGCCGCCAATTTCGATTTCAATTCTCAAAGAAGTTAAGATCAATTTCCTCCTTTGAATTGTTGTCAACCATGGGGTTTATATGCCGTTCCGTTTCGTTGGTAAACCTTACTACTCCTGACTGTTAGTTAAAAATGACTACCAATGAGTGAAAAAAAAATATCAAGGGTCCTAAGAAACCCAGTCAATCGGAGTTAGTTTTTCGCCAACTACCAAGAAAGGAAATAGTAAGCAATTAAATCTGACCTCAGAATGAGCCCATTCTAGACGAATTGACAAGAAAGGATGTGATAAATATTTATCAGAAATATTTTTGTTGCATATCGTACCGAAAGTGGATGCCGGCCGAGTCATCAATTTTGTTATCCGACCACCGAAATAGCTGTCAAAAAAGACGGGATCGGCTTGACTGAGCCGCTTTGATTGATTGCGTTTTGTAAAAGACATTCATAAATCGATCATTGTTATGAGGTGAATTCTAATTCATGAAATGTGTGTATGAAGTAGATACTTGAGGTTGATCTCATATGTTAGTAACTCATCGAGTTGTCGAAGGCGAGATATGGAAGCATCTACCGTCCGCTTTTTTAATGGTTAATCTTTTCCCATCCCGATATTTCTGTCTCGTCGAGCCTACCGGTAGACTACGTGCAAATGGTTCCAGGTAATATGCCGACAGGACTTGCTGCATCGGCCTCGGTTCGAAATCAACTTAACTCACCATCTTCCCTTGCTCATCCGTCTCGGTAACAGGAGAGTAACATTTTATACTTTAGCGATGGATTTGCGCTTTTATGGACACACTTGCGCATCCTTTCCCTTCCCCCTACTCCATATTCATATCCAGCAACATCAATACTGCCATTATTAGCAATTCTTCCCTCTCATACCGCAACATACCGAAAGAAGTCGAAGTCTAAATATCCCAACTTAAAGGAGAAGATCCCAAAACGAACCCCAACCCGGAGCCAGACTCATATGAATCGTCATCGTCTCCCGAAATCAAGAATACCATTTTGTCGAATTCACGAGATGACTTTCGCAGGAATTGGGACCACAGTATGCGAAGATGTTTGCCGTGATTGCCTGCACTTGCGCCATACCCTCAACGTGTTCGAGCCTCCCTTTTCACTCCTACATCTCAACAGATGTTGAAAGCGTTTGATGAATCGATCGACAGGACCTCGCATACAGAATCAGACCAAATCTTCTTGATACGATATAGCGGCGGGCCGGTAACCTCCTGCCTTGCCGTGCTTTCATAGGGGGTCAGAGGAAGTTGGATTGTTGTGTCGACATCGTAAGGTAATTCGCAGAGTGGTTGGATGATCTTGGAACACTTCTTCAGCGCATACATGAAATCTGCGATCCTCAAGTGTTCTACCACAGGATCCGATCTTTCCTCGCCGGCAGTAAAAACATGAAAGAAGCCGGGTTCCCCAACAAAGTCTTTTACGATGAGGGCGCTGGATCCGGTACACTATCCTTCTATTCAATGGCTGTCGCAAACCCTATTTCAATGCGAGTGGCACTATTTCTCATCTTACCTAGCTGCTTGCGATGTCAGACGAGGGTATCAACGAACCATTCCTTGGATAATTTATCCTCAACTGACCTTATATGAAGTATTCTTCGACGCCGATCAAGTCCCACGACTTATGGTATATCTTCTCAATCGAGCACTATACTACGATCAATTGGACATGGTCTACACAACCACATTTGTCTGGCTACATACATTCTCGAATACTACATGACACGAACAAATATTATCAACAAATGGAAACAGGAGCACAAATATAATTCTGGAAATCACCAATTTTGAATATCATTACAAATTGATCATCCGAAGCATCAACCATCAGGTTATACAACATCAAACCCATCTTGTTCCTCCAGAAATGCACAAAACAACCCAGGCACAAGAAAACTCGCTAATACGCTCCAAATTACCACCATAATATATTCATTTGACGATTCATATTCACATTATCGCCTTCCTTGAATAGCTTTTTCGTCTTGTACTTCCTTTAAACTCCACGCCAAAAAGCAAATATCCATACAAAAATAGAAAAAGGGTATCAATAAGAAAGAAATTGTTATATGCCAGCATATCAACTCAACTACCACTGCGTACTTAGAGGACGAGATTTGACGTATGAACTCCTTGGCTCAAAGACTGTGCCAGTTGAGAAGAAAGGAGATTTAAAATGATGTTCATCTGGTGCTGATGTTGAAGATGTAGGTGTTTGACCTGTAGGTCTAGTGAACAATTGCTCTACAGTCAATTTTTCAACAATATCCTTGTCTTTTGGTGCTGATATTGAAGAGCTAGATGTTTGTCCTGTAGGTTTCTTGAATAATTTTTCTGAATCCAATCTCTCAACCATTTCCTTGTCCTTTTCAGTTGCAATGGTTTCGGATTTTTGTATTTCCGATTCTTGATATACTGTATGAATAAGCACTGGCTTATCTTGTGCGAATAAATCAAATGGCTTTGGTGATCTTGGTGATGCTGATTGAGTATCGATTCGGGGAAGATCTTGTGGAGATGAAACTCGGGAGGATTTTGGAGATTGTGTAGGTGAGGGGCCAATATAAGTTTGTGATTCCTTTCGATCCAATAGAGCATTTCGAGCTTTAGGGGAAGGAGATCGTAATATGGAACGTGCCATACCGTTATTACTTTTCTGTTGCTTGTACTTCTTTGCAGGTGGTGATACGGAACGGCTGATTGAGCGACGACCTTGGCGTTCCATATTATGGCTTGATCTTGGTGATACAGAACGGCTAGGTCCGCGGGAACTTTGATTTCGAACGGGTTCTCTCGGTCGCCCTTGTCTCTCTGTAGTTGATGATTTGGTGGGAGTCAGAGGGCGTGAAAAATTGTGGGCTGTTGGTGATTGACTTGTATTCCGAGATTTCGTCGACATTGGACGTTTCGAATGAATATCATTTGGCTCTAGATGTTTATCCTTGTCTTGACCAAAGATCGATTCGATATTGTCGCGTAAAATATCACCCGTAGGTTTCTGTGCCCTTGGAGTTTTGAAATCAGAATAGGTAGAATTCGCAGCCGAGATAGGAGTAGGAATATCGTTCATTGCAACATCATTCATGGTAATCGCCGAGCTTGGTGTAGTAACAGCAGTTGAGCTAGTATCCATACTAGGTCTTGAAGAGGCAGTCGAGTTAGTCCTACTCCTAGTCTTCGTCGAAGGCGCTTTAAGTCCAGTGTTGGTGGATACTCGATCCGATGCTGTCGAATTCGGCTCAGATACAAGCTTTGCTTTAGGACGTTTATTGGTATCAACAACCAATAATTCCTTCTCTCCTCGACCCAAGATCCCATACACTCGAACCTCTCCATCTTCAATGCCTAAGACAGCGCTCGTGCCAGCATAAGTAGCTTGACCCTCATTTCCGCATCGATTCGCAAGAACAACGATAATCTCACCCTTGGACTCGGCTCGAATTATAGGTTCCAATCTAGCAAGCCAATATGAAAGTGTATCCATATCAGGCTCTTTTGCTAGTCGACTATATGATCTTGGATCCTCCCGGGTCAGCCATGCCATTGACAAAACAACCAGGTTTGCTTGCTTGTGAAGGACATGATAAGCAAACTCCCAAGCACTCCATGGTGCCTCGAATTTATACGGATTCAAATCCATGCCTATCCCAGAGTAAAGTCAGTAAATTTCCATCAAAAGTTAAAATGAACATCAAACAAAACTACTCACGCTCGAAGGACTTTGTTGGCCACTTACAAATCCCCATTGCAACATTTCCAAGACCATTGATTTCTCCATCAAAAAAGCCATCCGGCCCTTCATGAGCCCAAGTTTCATCTGTATAATAGAGAAATGATTTTCGGTAGTTGGCAATAGTTTCACCCTCCTTATTAACTGTGACGGCGGAATTGTAGTATTCAAGGGTAGCAGGTCCTCCCGCAGAAGCATCAACCTTCTCTGGATATCCAACTGTGACTACGCAATTATGTTTAAGGGCTGTCGTTCGCGCCCATAACGATGTGATGCCGGAAGCTGTCGGCTCTAGGTATGGACTGATATGTTCCAACGAAGTGAAATTATAGCCTAAGTAACTATTAGCTAGGTAGTTGGAAGTAGATGTGTATGGAACACACCTGAAAAAGCCAGTTCGGGCAAAACTAATAGATCAATATTTTTGGGGTTTGCTCTGCTAAGCACAGCATCGGCGCGATTTAGATTATTATCAACATCTCCAACCTAATTCTAAAGTCAGTTATACTCATTAGAGATATCCGAGGAACATACTTGAGGATTGAACTGCAGACAGGCGATTCTCATATTTGCGGTTATTATGGTAGAAATCCGAGTGGTTAGACCGTCGAGGAGATTTGGGCGCAGGAGTAGAAGACAAAAAGTACTTGCTACAAGTGACCAGCACTTAAAACTTTAAGAGAGAATGTAAATGTGCGAAAAGGCTCTCCTCCTTGTACCGGACACGGCGATGATTATATATGAGCTGATCTGATGTAATATGTAAATGTACGAAGTGATGGACGATTTCGGTATAAGCTAGATTTGCGGTCGATGTATCTTTGGCCAGCAGAAGGATATATATTGAATGCGGATCTAGTTGTACCTAAGTAAAAGATATATTGTTAATAATTTGAAACATAAAGAGAAATATTAGAAGGTACTGGATATAGCAAAACTTGAAGGAAGATGATGTTGTTATGTCTTTATAATTATGAACCAGTATTCAGAGCTCCAAACTTTTTGATACCATGTCACTTCAAACATGCAAATAAGTATCCACTCCCACAACAGCTACCCATGTAAATCCCATGTTTTTAGAAGCTTTAAAACAGTTACAGAATAGTACATACCTTGTATTGAACAGTTCACGGATCATTTGGTGGTTTGGTAACTCGAAATTGTTTCCTGAATTACTTGCTAGACTTCCGAAAGCGATTAGAAATTGAAAGAAAGGGTTATAGAACAGCTAGTTTGTGAAGGTTTGGATAATAAGAAAGTGTGTGTGAGTGTGTTTACGGAGGTAGATTCCTGGAGATAGTGGGTCATTAATTGAATAGTACGTAGAATTGTCACTGAAGGAGGGAGTGTGGTTAACAAAGGAGGGGTCATGGAAATATTCAATTATTATTGGTTAAATTCACTTAAAGTGGAGTAAAGATTTGTTTAAGTGGGGTATAATACTGCCATTGAAATTCGAGTGATAACTTCTTCATCGGCGCTTATTTGAATAAAAAAGGTTTAGTTTCATTCGGTTAATACCATGTATGTTGAAGTGAAGAAATCTCATCTCATGCATAATTCTTCAATAAATCCTTGTAAAAGTTCATCCCATTGCCCACCTCCAACATTTCAATCTCCAACGTTCAATATCACCCACCTAGCAACCAGCCTACCTTATCTGAATGATCCCAAAAATAGAATCATCACTTTACTATCACAGTCAAAGTTACATTTCTTCAAGGGGATGAATGCATTTATGTGATGCGATTTGCATATCGTATAAACATAATTCATGGTTGTACAACTTCGTCAATAATAATGGATGTCTATTATACCTACCTAAGGAAGTTAGATGACTCGTTCTTTTCAATCTCCTTTATGGCTGCTCCGACCTCGTACGCGAATCTCCATATAAACTTGCAGTTCCAGTGGTACCAATACCAGTACCAGTACATACTGTCCAAGCACTACAGCATAAAGTTGTGCCATTCATTCCTTTTCAACTGTATTCACATATGTAGATCATTCATATTTTAATATTATTATTATATCCTTTTTTTAGAACTTCTTTAATCTACAATCATTCTAGATTAACATAGAAGAAGTCTGGTGAGGGTGGTGAGAACTCTCTTGGCCTGTGCCCCTAAATCCTTGGGGTCCACCAGGTCAACCTTACCTTACCACTTACCTTTTCCCCCTTGAATTCATCTTTGATCTCCATATTATATTCCCAAAGCATCATTATCCCGATAACCTTAAATCCCATTGTTCTAATTTTGGTGGTTGGCCTATTTAGTATTGACCTGCTGTTATCGATTGGCACGCGCTTGAGAGAGCCTCGATATCCTTTTCTTGGTAAAATTGGTGCTTTGCCGCGTAAATTCAATAGTTTGAATTCGTTTTCAACCTCTTTTGGTATTTCCTACAAATATCTTTCTTCTATCAACATTTAACTCCCACATTCTAGTCTTCCGATCATCATGATCTGAGAGTATCCCAAAATAACTCTACATTTTTAGATATCTTCCATTGCCTTGTATACAATAGATATCTTGAATCTATTTTGGGTATCATAGAATCTTTGACGCGCGATTACCCCGCGAACCTTGACGCAATTCTTCTTCTCTACCTTCACCCCCTTCAAGTTGATCCGTTCTCTTCCCTGTATCCCCACTAGAGACCTCCTTGATAGTCGATCTGGTATCCAGATAGCTATTTAGGGAATTTCGTGCGGTTCAATCTAAATATACCTTCTCATAGAATACGCCTAGATGAAACATATCTCGGAACTAAGTTGATTGCCTTGCTCAAAGACATCGTTTCAAACATCCAGCAGGACTGTTATTCCATTCATACCCTAATGGTCTAGTCCAAATGTGAATCTGTATAATTAGCTATTTCGGTCGCGGCAGTATGTGAAATTCTACCTTGTCACGTCTATTGTGAATACGAGAAGCGTAAATTACTTTAATGGAATTGGAAAAGCTGTTACACATCTTTTATGCACTGAACAAGACTTGGCATCGTTACTGTCTATTTCGTGAGCATGCTGCGAAGATTTTGCCCAGATATAATGACACAGTACCAAACGAGAACATATTAATCCATAACAGTAGCTCCATGGATACTACGACATCTATCAAAAGATCAAGCTAGCAAATTGGGAGCTCTCCGGTACTGTATCAGCCTTATTGAAACATGAATCCAATCACTATCCTAGTCTCTCCACTAGAACCCCGCAATGCAAAGAACAGCAATCAATGTTTCATGCCAAACTTAACATCATGTAGTTTTATATCTCGATACCTTATTTCTACTACATCAATGTTGTTGAAACTTATTAGCATTAGTATTACTACTCTATTACCTGTGGTTACTTTTGTGGCTTCTCCAAACCAAACCTGCGGTACTTCAACGGTTGCAATCTCGGAGATCTGAGGTAGCAGCAAATTACCTCCAATCCATGTTTATCCCATGTATCTTTCTCGTTCCGTTGAAGAAATATTATAGCACATTAATAAGAAAGTTATTTTTGGAAAATGTGATTAAATGACCCATATTTGCTAATAATTTACTAACATTTGAACTTTCCTTTTTAGGAAATGATACGTCTTTTTTTTCTGCATGCAATATAACGGTCTGCACCACCACCATCAGTTCATCACTATCACAACTTCACAACACAAATATAGGTATAAAATTAGAATTGTTGGATAGACAGATGTATTTCTGTTGCTACTTCCATATATCATACGAAAGGAAAGTCGGATCTATCTTCAATCGATACCATTTTGCTATTCGTTTTATTTTCTATTGTAGATAGCCGCTCTTCGGTCCTTATTGCCTGTCATTACATCTCTCGGTATACAGCAATCCAATATAAAAAGGTTTGACTGCATTTCAACAAGACTTTAGTCACGATTGATATCAATTGTACGGTTGTTTGATCTTTGTACTAATTCTTGTATTACATCTTAGGGAACAAGATTTCCATTTTTATTGATCTCGTACGAGTATCAATTCTGAGGTCTTTTCTATTTTAGAACTACTGTCTCGCAAGCATATTATACTTACTCCTTTTTCAATCGCAAAAACTCATTTCTGCCATGCAATTATCAACTTGCAAGCATTGAGATTGGTTATCCTGAAAACTACTTTGTATCTTGGCTCTACTGCTCATATTCTATTATACTGATAGCTCTATGAATGGCTCAAGTTGTATCACATACCGAGCAACGCCAGAGCTTTTGAACTTCGATATACGGATATTTCAATTTGGTTTGCGCTGCCAATAAAAATTATTGACATGATGCAATGTTGGAGTATAGTAATGTAATGCTCCGCAGATGCACCTCGCACCACATTTCTGGGGTCCCCCCACTTTCTTAATGTGTGTGGTATGTATGCATGAAGTTGATCACCGTCCCACAATCTTTGGACCCGCCTTTGATTCTGCCTTGCACTTTGACTGCAGGTATCCAACGCATCCACGGTCGGTGCCATACTTTCGTTTGCGAAGTTACTCCCCATTGAAAATAAATCCATCCGCTACTAAAAATTGGCAATTGTCATCTACTGTCTCATGTATATCGTGAGAAAATAAATATGATTTTGCTTACAATACCCTCACAAGTTCACTACCCGTACAACAAGTACTTTATATGAACTGGGTAATTTCCGTACGGTCTTACCATGTACAATATCCACTCTTCTATAGTATTTACAGTGGTGATTGATATGCATGGATCATGGACATGGTAAAATAATCGTAACTTCAGAAGGCCCTAGCTAGTGCGAAGTTCACGAACACGACAACATCATTCGTGATTGCCAGGGTGCGAACTGCACAAATCCCATATCACATTGTGCCCACATTATACAGGACATGAAATAGGAGTTCGATGATTATGGGACGTCATTAATAACATCAAGCAAACAATTGTCTATTTGGGAAAGTGAGCGGGGAATGAGTGAAGTAAGGGCACATTGAATATCCTTACTTTTCTTCATCATCTTCCTCACCACCATGATATGCTAGCAAGGGAAGTTAATGGTATTGACAAAAACGAGATGATTCGCTTGCTTCTGGATGAACTTCAAATTGCGCACGAATGGTCGGGGCGGATACATCGAGTTGGATTGATGTCTGCACATGCAGATCATTAAAATCACAGGGTTACGAATGCTACCCAATTGGATGTTTATTCCACTTGTAAACTGGAGTTGTCACCATTTATGTCTCTCTGTGTACTCTGCTCGTCGATAAAAGAGTTTCGGACATATCTAAAAGAAGATTCAGATGGAGTTCAAATTGATGATCGTGGGAGGGTGGGTTTATTCCCGGTGGTGGTGGGGGAGGCGACTGCTGTGTGGAGAGAAAGGGTGGATTGACTAGTGAATGTGTGGGATGATGGGACGAGAATGAAGAGACGAAAATGTGTGGTATTCTCGTCTCATGTACTACTATCTCATAAATTCTCATCCCAGACGCTCTCATCTTATATTTTTTCATTTTATTTACTTTCACCCTATCCACTTTCATCTCATATATTCTCATCTTATACATTCTCATCTCATATACTCTCACCCTATATATATTCATCCCAAATACTCTCATCTCATGTCCTCAATCACATCCCATCCCAAATGATAAAACCCAACAACTTATTTCTCCTACTCAGGAAGATGAAATGAAAATGAGAGGATGAGAATGGCGGGACGATGATTATGAGATGAGAATTATAAGGTGAAAATAATGAGATGGAAATGATGGGATGAGAATAAGGGTGATGAGACGAGAACCACGGGACGAGATTAATGAGCTGAGAATTATGAGATGAGAATAACTGGAGGAGAACGATGGGACGAGATTAATGAGATAAAAATAACGGGACCAGAATAATGGGACGAGGTACAGTGAACATCTAGACAGATAGTGAATAAGTTAGCGAATAGATCCCCAAAAGAGGAGACGGAAGCATTTGCAAGAATGGATGATGAAACTCTCAAACGAATCTGACGTCCCCATCACCATCACTGATCTTGAAAACCTAAAATTCAGTATACCTTAGCAATAGATAATACCAACGATCACACAATGGGAAATCGAATGAATGAATCAATCAATCAGTGAATAAATAATATCTGGAAGCAGGAGCCGGACCTTGCCTTCTGAGGATAATCTCGGCATGGTGTTGAAAATCTCCTTACTTATTTAGATGGAATTCGAGCGTCGTAAGTTGAAGCATTAATACTCGTGGTACTAGTATTCCCTTCCCAGAATGAACTTGAAAAAAAAAGAGAGAAAGGAAAATCCCTGCTTATGTAGACTCTATGTTTTGTTTATTTTACCTTTATTCATTTATTCATTCATTCATAAACACATGCGGCATCGAATCAAGTCGCATCATGGGTTTTCGTTCAGTTGTAGGTGAATTATGTTTCGGATTCACTGGGAACTAGGAACTTCTCTCCGATTTGCTAGGAGAATGAAAAGCCCGAGGTGAGATGATGGATGTGATGGGGAATTGGTTGTTGATGTGGAGGTGGATGTGAATGCCGAATAAGAGGGTGTAATTTTATTAGACGAACTTACTTGGAGGGGGATGCCATGGGTTCTTTGGTGTGAGTTTGGTGGGCATCTTTTCATGAAAGAACCTTTTTGG
>JWJA01005237.1:0-13893 GCA_000812885.1 Lanzia echinophila
GAGTATCTGTATTTGGGAAATTGGGGAGGGTGTGGGATGGGTTTGTGTGAATGGTGGTGGGTGTTGGGGAATTGATTTGGAGTATGTAGTTTAGGTTGTCTCTAGTCTGTGAAGTAATATTGCATGAACTTCGAACCAGAGCGTTGCAATGTTGGGACTTATGTCAGGATATCCAAGTTTATTCAGCTCAGTCGACTATTGCATACCTTCTCAAAATTGGTATTCACCTCAAGCAATGCTAGTACACGATTTCATTCTTACAGACTAGAGGCAAATCGTGTCCAAATCCTCAGTGCGTATTATCTAGGAGTATTAAGCCCGGGCTGACCAGGTGTGGGTTCCACAATCTTGGACGTCCATCTTAAACACCAAAAGTGTCAACATCGATTCTTGTTCGGACCAAGGCGCTCCTGATTCCCTCATATCTTCTAATCAATCATATTTCTAATCACCTATTATATGCTTGCAATATTCCCATACTGGTACCAAAAGCCTCGCCCTCCCATAAAAAAGCACCATCCCTATCACATACTCCTGCATCGCTCTCCCCAGCGTAATATCCTCAAGTGAATCGCGACGCCCAACCCCAGTAGATTCGTCCACGATCTTCCCGCTCGTATCCCAGTACGGATGAAATTCAAGCCAAAGCATCTTACTCAGCAATTCTTCGTCACTAGTCCAAGTTCATTACAGCCAACCCTCCAGATATAATCTCTCTAGCTTCATATCGCCGAGATCGTGATATGACCGCAGACTTTGAAAAACATTTAACTATAAGAGATCGCGCATGGTAGGATTGTTAAGCGAGACGGATCTGAGAGTTGAATTGTTGCGGTGTAATATCACGAGTAGTTCATCTGGAGAGAAGAAGAGATAATCGAAATGCACAGTAGCTAGCTAGCTTACTCCGAGAGTAGCAGTCGAAGAGATAGAGGTGGCTAGTGGCTGGAGTGTGAATGCGAGCGAAGCTCTGGGCGTTTGTTGAGGCAGGGCTTGATAAGGGATAGGTGAGGGCAATGGTAGCGGTGTTCTGTATGAGAAAAGTTAGGGCAATGGAAGCGGGGGTTTTGTTGACTAGATGGAGATTTTTCATGGATGGCATATCATAGATGGAAGCTATTTCAGATCAGATCTCGCGAGGCCAGCGGTTGGTGCTGGAAGGAGACTCAGCACCCTCAACAAGCTCTCCCGTGGTATTGGCAGCCATGTTGATATTCATAGTGAAGCTAGGCAAGAATTTTAAAGTGAAATGCTGGACCAATGAGTTTCATAAGGTAGTTACTTTGATAATTTACAATTGAATCCGAAGGGTGAACTTCGGTCTCCATCTCGTCGTCTTTCATCTGAAGTAGAATAAGGACCCGACAGCCTTGCCCTTGCCCTCGCCCTCGGTTAGGGAAAAGGCTGTTGGCTTCACCGAATATTATTATTGCAGGTCTCAATTTAGATTTATTTGGCTGTATTATTTCTCTCAATAATATTTTTCAAGCTCTCCACTACAAGAAACCACCACTGAATAAACAACTCACAACAGGTAAGTAATGCAGACTTTGAACTACTCAGTTCCATGCTCCACAAGCTGATAATGATTTATATACAGAAGAGCAAATCAGAATCAACACAAATTGTTATTTTTGCAGCTATGCCATCCTTTCAGAGGTTACTCTGGCATAATTGGGTACAGCAATTGGCACAATATATCTTTATCATGGATCCTGTTTGGACAGTCCTTCTCACCATGAATAAATATTAACAGAATCCCACTTTCTATCAAGGAAAATCATATACACTTACTTTGATTTGACAGAATTCTCGATATGTGGTATCAGACACCATCTTCCACACACATTTATAAAATATTTCCCAACAAATTCTGTTTACATCAAAATAAAGAAGCAGAAGCAAATGATGAGAACCCATGGAACCCATGGAAGCCAGACAGAAGGCAAGGACAAAGGGCAAACGACACACCACGACAAGATGGAAGAAAGAGAGAACAACAAGAAGGAAAAGTTCGCAAGAGCCAAACTTACATGGTCGGTGTTAGAGGTAGGCTTGTTGTATATACACGCACTGCTAACACAACAGGCTGAATTTAAGCAGCACAAGCAGTTAGGTTAATCTCACCGAGAAACATGGTTGACTCCCTTTGCATTCAGAGAGGCAAAGGTTACGTTCATGTGGTGATGTGGGAAGTCGCTGCTGCATTGTATATTAGAGGCACTTATTGGCCCCAGTGGGTTGAAAAGGAATGCTCTGGCATTTATACGATACCGCAACAGGTAATAGGATGCAAACTCCCCAGTCCGCTTCCCAATGATACTTATCGCCAACACCATTCAAGGCGCTCGGTGAGCCCTGCCAAAGTTGCTCAGTGGCTACGCATAACTGTTTCCTCCAGAAAGCATGTAGTTCATGGCGTAAATGGAGAAGAGGGTGCGATAATAAAGGGTTGCTTGGTGGCGGAAAATAAGGGTTTGGATTCTGAAGTGGTTTTCAAGCATAGTCGAACAAGCCCCGAAGAGATGTATGCCGTCGCCGAGCTTGTAGCTCGAAGTCAGGGCTCTGGGTAATTCGGCGAAGCAACTGGCTGGACAGTCGAATTAAACTCTGGACCAGAGCCAAAGTAGTTGCTGAGATACGGATATGGAAGGATTTGAAAACGATATGATAGTCTCGATTTGAGAGTTGTTGAACCACTTTGGTCCTATTGCAATGCCTCGTCGTTGGTTCTCGGAGCTCCAGATGTCAGATTGAGTTGTTTCAAAACAAAAGCTCCCTTTGGCCTTGGTATCAAGCCAAAGAAACCACCAGTTTTTATGCGGCGCTTAGGGGACCCACATATCAACGTTATATTCAAGCTATTTTACGCCAGTTCTTCTTTTGAAAGACTTGTGATTAACCAGTCGTGACCCATAACCGACTGTGTATCTTAGTTTCTTCTGATGATTTCATACCATTGCTCGACCAACACTAGGTCTTTACTCACATATTGTTTCAAAGAGTTGCAGAGCCGAAAATGAGACGTTGCAGAGTTGAGGAAGGTGGATGCTATAGGTAGATTTAGATGCGGTGGAGTGATGTTAGTATGATAGATGATGAGGTGAGGATTCAAACCAAGTATTCTTCATATGCAGGCTTTGGAGAAGCCGAGGGAGAATTGCCACTTGTTACACATCATCTTCGGCTTTACCATTTTCGTTTTGCTGCATGGAAGTAGACCTTTGAATTGCATGCGGTTCAACTAGAACTGTGCCATGAGCTTCGAATGAGACGTTACGAAGAGTATCTGTATTTGGGAAATTTTTGTTTTTGCGGAGTTTGAAGTCGACAAGTGGGCCGGGAGGTAGTCATGCACGAATTGCAAATTTCCCAGGCCCAAAGGGTGAACTTGATAACCCGCATATCGACCATTATATTTGGCAAGTAGTATCATCAATGGCCACTTTATACTGGTGGTGCAATCGGGGGGGGGGGGGTTCGTGATTGAGCTGCGCACACGCCATGTTGAACCCTGACCAGCCGTCGTGTCAATATGCCGACCATCTATGTGAGAAGGGCGTAATGTATATGTTGTTAGCCTGTTCCTCTCTATGGATAGGTCGTGTGTGTTTCGTCAAAAACTACCGGGGGTGGTCAAAATTTGTTCTGCGTGGAAACGATCTAGCCTCCAGATATATACTGCGACTGTGCTTGAATATGATGCCGAGTTCTCCTTCGATCATGATACTCGTACTCATGCCGTGCAAATGATTGAAAGGTCTTATCCTGCTTAAGGGTCATTAAAGCGTGGTATACAAGTATCCAAAGAAGACGATCTGGACTCTCAGTAAGCTCAACTCAAGGGAGAAGGAAGTACCTAGTACCTATTAATAAATACGGAGTAAAAAGCTTTGTAAATAAAAGATTTTATTTTAAAACTTTTAATTCAATTAATCAACCAATAAGAGAGCGTATTAATCTACTTATCTAACTTAATTTGGTTTAGATTTAAATGCTAGCTACGGGAATCTCAAAGTTTTGAATTTTATTAAACTTACTACAGTTATTATTATTGACACTTTCCTTTTCTAAAGTTTACCTCAAAATTCTTGAATTTGAATACAATATCAAATATAAGAAAAAATTACATCTATGAGGCAGAGCAGAATACAAATTTTACTGCATCATGTCAACAACAAAGAGGAATTTTGACGCATTCATCGATCTTACAGGAGAGGATAGTGAAGATGATAAAGTACTTCCTTCTATTGAAAATGATGATGAACCTTTTGGTCCTCCTCCAGCCAAAATCGGTCGCATTGATTACGGTCAGCAACAAGAACATCAACCGCATTCAAATCCTCCACCTCCACCTCCACTTCGTCAACCTCAATCTCAACCTCAATCTCAATCTCAACATCAACGTTCATCTCCTCATCACGCTTTTCAAAAGAATACAAACGCGAATAATTCAATTTTACAACAAACATCGATATTGAAGTCAAATTCAACAATCACTACACCTTCATCATATCAACAATCATCTTCTGTACTTTATGGTAGTCAGCTACAACCGGATTACTCAAAATATCAATGGCATTTGAACAAGTTTGGTGTTGCTCAGCCTTTTCCCTTTCTTCCCCCAGATTATCCTCTCGCAAAACCGATTAAGGGCTCAGGTCTTCAAAAATTGGAGTATAATCCAAATACGATAGCTTACGATGTGTTAATTGCCTTTGACCAGCATCCGACTAGAGGCGCTTTGAATTTACATCTTAGACCACTTGCCGAAAAATTCATAGCAATCCAAGAAAATTCTGATCTAGGTACACTGGAACCCAATTTTTTGAGACGCCAGGTTCCAGGTGGTTTGCAAGAACCTTTTGGAAACATGCCACCGCCGCTACAGACAGGGGCCCCTCCAGTGCGAGAACCACATAGGCCTACTCACGGTGGTAGCTATAGTGGGAATGGTGGGGATGGCCATAAGAAACCATCTTTTGAGCAGGCCCAAGACTGGCAAATAAACACTCCTTCCAATAAGAATTCACACCGTCCGATGAATATCCGTCACTACCGGCCAAGTTCGCTTCGAAATGAAAGCAATACTGGACAAAATATAGCTGCCATCCCAAATCAGCCCTCTCAGCAAGCCAACCATTGCCTGCCTTCACGTCCGCCTCAACCCCAAAGCGGGTATGCCTCGCCGTATGATCTACCCCCAGTATCTACTGCACTACCTCAACCCATGCCGCATTATTCCATGCCTCCACCTTACACCAATTCACCATATGCTTCCACGTCTGCCGGCCCTGTCCAAGCTTCCCCACAGGCTACTGCAACTCCCAGGCGACGACAGATAATTATCACACTACTCACTGGCACCTCCAGTACATCTTCGCCACGACGGGGACGCCCACCAAAGACCTCATCTAATTCCAATACACCAGCCCAAGACAGTACACCAGCCCAAGACTCATCAACGCCCAAAAGAAGAGGTCGGCCCCCGATAGACTATGCAGCGATTCTCGCAAGCAATGGGCCTGGAAATCTCATGGCAAAAGACTCAGCTCAAACCTCAAGCAAGCCAGATATGGATATAGACCACACCCCACACAAATTGTCTATAGATGTGAGCAAGATAGGGGTTGATAATGGGGACGGCACAAGGTCTATAAAGTTAAACACAGTGACATCTGGCCTCCGTAGACCGATTATTCTTGTACCTCAGATAAATGGCTCAATTCCTAAGAAACGCGGCCGACCTTTCAAAAACCCGGAGTCCGCCGGTGAACCTGTTGTACACATTCCAAAAAAGCGTGGCAGACCATTCAAAAGTCCCGCGTCGGAAAAGAAGATCCAGCTTCCCGAACCAACATACGTTGTATATGCTTGTAAATGGCAAGGATGTTCGGCTGAGTTGCAAAATCTGGATACACTAAAATCACACATCTTCAAGATCCACAGTAAACGAGAAGGTGGGGTTCTTCGATGTCTATGGAATCGCTGTACAATGGCACATACAACGGAAAATGGGACAGAATTACCACCACAGCCCGGCTCCGCTACTCACTATGAGTTCAGTTCACAGGAGGAGTGGATGAAGCACATTAACGAGCAGCATATCACAGCTTATGCGTGGCATCTAGGTGATGGCCCGAGAAGTTCGATAGGTATGATATATCTGTATTTCACTTATCATTGCTATGCACATAGCGCAGTCATCAAATTCCACGTCTGTCTGGTGGCAAGCTGACTTTTCACGACAGAACGATCTGAAAGATCCCAATCTCTAGCCTCTGCAACATACTTGAAAGACAAGGATGGTCGACAAGTTACACCATCTGTGGAAGATCAGCCTATTGTAGACAGTAACCCCAAAAAGAACAGCCTGAAGCGATTTGAGCGGAGGGTTATTGGCACGAGTATTGTTTATGACCCAATCGACGATCCCAACGATACCGACATGAAAGATAGCGACGAGGAAGACGTTCAGGACGATAGCGATGTTGACGGAGAAGATGCTGAAGAAGATGCGAATGTTACTATGAATGAAACCTAAATATACGGTGATTGCATGCACACATCTGGGGATCATTGCACTGTTACTGGAAGTATGGTATCTAGTCAAGCTCCTAACGATATGTCCCTTGCAAGGCGAAGGGAGTAAGAAATGCTTTTTTCGCGACCCTTTAGGAATATTAAACGAAAGCAGAGGATGGACGAGCGATAGACTTAGCCAAAATACCCGAGGGAGACGAAATCTTCGATGTTACTAGTACAATATGTTGTATCAATAGATCAGAGTTGTTGGATAAACTGGACTTATCGAAACTATTCCGTGATATGTGAGGCTTACTGCATCAGATATTAAAGGTTTGGTAAAAAGCTGACATGGCATGTTCATAAGATATAGGAAATGAATGCTATGAAGCACCAATTCTTGTCAGATCTAGCCGGCTGCAGCAAGGCTGTCTATGCGCAAGATAGTGCAACTTTGGTGGCCCCACATCAAATCTGTCAAATTATCTGTCGAACCTAATAGATATCGTATATGCACCTCACATCTTGATTGGTATCCATGTAATATAAAAGACTCGTATAACTTTTCTTGGGTCGACTTATTGAGAATGCCTTTCCTTCCAATTGTACTTACTTATTTGATATGTCTAGCCAATTTTGGACTAGCTCTTGGAAGAATGTGCCATACTTTTAATTTCCCCGACGCCACTTGAGCATGTCCAACCCCAGAAATCCCCTTCTCAGCCGCCCCCATTTTCTTACCAAATTTTTCATTTTCAGAGATGTCGTATATAATATATGATGGAAAATCCAGTCAGCATCTACTTTACTGTAACCAATCTTTCTATCACAATTGTGGGAATTTCGGAATTGGAAGTCCCTTTCTCTAAGTCTTGGCAAGACCTTTATTCGTCCCGATATCCCGTGCTAGAATGTATTTCTAATTGTCCATGTCAACTTGATTCTAGGCCTAGATGACATGCGGTTGATCAGTATCGAGTCATGAAGTTTGATGAGACCGAAATGTTGGCTTGCCGTCGTAATTATTCTAAGCCCTCTCAGCATCCCGCTGGGTGCTTTTCATTTTAGAAGGTTCAGGCAACATAACGCTATGAAGGATGGCCTAGTTCCTAATAGAACTCTTGCTTCAAACAAGCAACCCAGGAGGCTTTTTCAGTGCAATCTCATGAATAGATAAATCATGGCCCTTACCTACCACATATTCAGTATTTCTCTTGCTCTCAATTCATACTGTCCTTAATTTTTATATTTGTATCTTTCGCCGCCATGGCACCCACGTTCCTTCGAACTTTTACTTCTGTTATTTCTATGAGCTCAGTTGTTGCTTCAAATATTTTGGAACAATTGGAAGCTCGAGGTCTAGATGTAGTAGTCCCGTCCACGCTACCCGGAACTTGGCAATACCAAGGGTGCTATACAGACCAGGGACCGAGAACGCTGAGCTCGTCATCATATACCAGTAATCAGATGTCAGTCGAGAGTTGTATTGCATATTGCGGGACTGGAAATTATGGCTATGCTGGGCTCGAATATTCTTCAGAATGCTGTTCGTCAATACTCAACTTCGGGCAAATGCCAACCTTGCAGTATCTGATAGACTAATTTTGTACAGATTGTGGCAATGTTGTCGCCTCAAAATCTTCAGTCGCTCTATCTACAGATTGTAACATGGGCTGCTCTGGAAACTTGACCGAAGCATGTGGAGCGGGAAATCGGCTTAGCATCTTCTGGAATGGGCAAATACCACCAGCAGGTCCTGCGACAAACCCGGGTACTCAAGGCTATGGGTATTATGGGTGTTATACGTATGCTGATCTCATGTATTAACACAACAACACTAATTTGCTGACAGTGAAGGAACCACGGGTCGTGCGCTTGTAAATGGAGTGACGGCTATTGGAGGGGCTGCCAAACAAACGGTGTCAACATGTATAGCAGCTTGCGCTGCCGGAGGCTATTCTATGGCTGGTGTTGAATATTCAAACGAGTGCTGTGAGTGACTTATTTCGATGCCCACCCTTTTACTAATATTTTCAGATTGTGGTAATAGTTTTTCCAACACACCAAAACTTGCCCCGGGGGGAACTTCCGACTGTAACATGCTCTGTGCGGGTAATGCTTCGGAGTTTTGCGGAGCTGGAAATCGTCTTGGCGTCTACAAATTAGATTATTCTGGCTCAACAACGTCTTTGACTTCTTCGGCATCGGCAAGCTCATTTTCCCTAACATCTGGCCCGATTTCTTCGTCCACGGCCTCAACGGCGATACCAGCCCAAAGCCTAAGCATCCAGCAGCAGGTAACACAATATGCTTACTCGGGATGTTACACAGAAGCCAGTGGCTTGCGCGCCCTATCCGGCGCAAATTTGATCGATTACAACACGATGACCTTGGGAATTTGCGCAAATTTTTGTTCAACGGCACCAAATGCTTACTCGCATTTTGGTGTGGAGTACGGTGGTGAATGTTTGTGGACCCCATTTTATTGAATCAATATTGTTACTGATCCTCGTGTGTAACCAGGCTACTGCGGTAATATCTTGAATAGGGGGAGTGCCCTGGCCGCTGACTCTGCATGCAGCATGACCTGCAGCGGCAACGAATACGAATATTGTGGGGGGCCTAATTTACTGAATGTCTATATCAGTCCGACAGCTTCTTCTTCCTCTGGTTCATCTTCAAATGTTCTTTCGCAAACATCACTGGCAGGCTCAGCCTCTACAATGTTAGTTTCTTTTTCTGTGTCAACTTCCTTAATGGCTGAAAGCACTTCATTTTTAGTCAATGTCAAAGCTTTCGCAAACTCTTCATCCATTCATTATTCTCCAGTGCTAATACCAATATTTAATCAGCATGAGTTCGTCATTAATACCCACGAGTTCGACTTCTGCCACACCAAGTCCGACACTGCATACCGTTCAGACAGTGGGTGCATATGCTTACGGAGGGTGTTATACCGAGGGAACTGGTGTTCGCGCTCTTTCTCCGGGGGCTTTTGCTTATGATACTATGACCGTGGAGAGCTGCGCAGGTAACTGTACAGGCTATACATACTTCGGCGTTGAGTACGGTCGGGAATGCAAGTCACAATAGCAATCTTCAATGGTCGCGTAAGCTAACAACTTATATAGGTTATTGCGGGAACAGTATAGCATCAAGTAGCGGTTTGGCTGCCAATCAGGGTGATTGCAACGCTGTCTGTGCCGGAAGCCCCTATGAGTACTGTGGTGCAGGGAACCGACTAGATTTGTACATCCTTAACGGGAGCGTCGATTTGGAATCAGCCGCGACCTCCACGAGAACTTCTACATCCACGGGAAGTTCTACCTCATCGACAGCGACGACAACTGGATTACCAACTGGATGGTCATATTCTGGATGTTACACAGAAGGTCATAATGGGCGTGCATTAACCTATGAAATATCGGACACGACCACAAATACCGTTGAAAGTTGCGTTAGCACTTGCATCAAACAAGGTTATAAGGTTGCCGGTATGGAATATTCCTCTCAGTGCTTTTGCGACAATTTCTTGTACAATGGTGCAGCGAAGACAACTGCTTCGAGTTGTAACATGCCCTGCTCTGGAAATTCCACAGAAATGTGCGGAGCCGGTAACATTTTGAGCATCTATAACACTGGAAATCTCACGGTCTATCAGCCTCCCACCGCACAGACTGCAGGTTTACCGGGCTCATGGCAGTATGAAGGCTGTTATAGTGACAATATCAACAACACCAGAGCTTTGATCTGGCAGTCAATCCTGACAACAAACAACAGTGCTACAAGCTGCCTGAATCTCTGTGCTGAATATGGATATATGGCTGCCGGAATGGAATACGGCGAGGAATGTTATTGTGGTGATGACTCCCATCTGATTTCTTCTGGGTCCACAAAGCAGACGGAAGATAATTGCCAAGTAAGTCATTGCTCTACTCTCACTTAACAATTGTCTTGGTTTTCATTTCAATGACCAAGTGGACTCTGAATATTGAAGTTCACGGATTTACAAAGCTAAAGTTGTTGTTCTACCCCCGCTTAACAGTTGTATTGATTTTCGCCTCGATTGTTGAGTGGAGCTTCGTGAACATTGTAGCTCATGGATTTCTAAAGCTAACTTGCGACTAGGTAACCTGTTCTGGTGATCCTATGCATTATTGTGGCGGAGGTAATAGACTTTCATACTACAAATGGACCGGTGATCCCCTCAATGTTTTCCACTATCCTACTGGCCCAGCTAAGGGATCTTATCGATTTTTGATTGGCGGTGTGGTTATTCCTCTTATTACTACAGCCGGGGTCAATGGCAAGGTCATGTTCATGGAGAAGTCCGGGACGGGCGCTCCCAACACAACTGGGGTTTATGAACTCGATTTGACCTATGT
The DNA here is from genome assembly GCA_000812885.1 of Lanzia echinophila. Classification (NCBI taxonomy): domain Eukaryota; kingdom Fungi; phylum Ascomycota; class Leotiomycetes; order Helotiales; family Rutstroemiaceae; genus Lanzia; species Lanzia echinophila. The sequence goes on from JWJA01005237.1 coordinate 10,911, forward strand.
TAATAACACCGACATGGCCTGGAGGACGCTGCACGTGAAGAGCGACATTTTTTGCGCAGCCGGAATCACACTACCGGACAAAGTTGGGAGACAACTGAATATTGGTGGATGGGCTGGTCCATCGACGTACGGTGTCCGGCTATATTGGCCAGACGGCGAACCAGGTTCGCCGGGTGTCAATGACTGGCAAGAGAATGTTGACGAGGTATCTCTACTCGCTGGGCGTTGGTACCCAAGTGCCATGGTAATGACCAATGGTTCCGTCCTTGTATTGGGAGGCGAGATTGGTTCAAATGCTGCCCCATCTCCATCCTGCGAAATTTTGCCGCCTCCACCTGGGGGTTACTCGAAATATCTAGATTGGCTGGACCGCACAGACCCCAACAATCTATATCCATTCATGTGGGTGCTTCCCACGGGTGGAATCCTGGTCGTTTACTATAATGAAGCCCGTATTCTCGATGAATCGACCCTTGACACCACACGAACGTTACCCAATCTCCCAGGTTCTGTAATCAATCCTGCAGCTGGAAGAACCTATCCACTTGAAGGTACTGGCGTCATGCTACCTCTCCATGCGCCATTTACTGATCCCGTCACTGTCCTAATCTGTGGCGGCTCCGCAGACGGAAACTCCATGGCATTAGACAACTGCGTCTCTACCACTCCCGAAATTCCAAACTCCAACTGGACAATCGAGCGTATGCCTTCGCAGCGTGTCATGTCCTGCATGTGTGCTCTGCCAGATGGAACCTACCTGATACTCAACGGAGCCCAAGCTGGAGTTGCTGGTTTTGGACTCGCTACAGATCCAAACTACAATGCAGTACTATATGACCCTTCCCTGCCTGTGAACCAACGCTTTTCGGTCATGGATACGACTATAGTCGCTCGTCTCTATCATTCCGAAGCGTTGCTTCTACAGGATGGTCGAGTTCTTGTCTCGGGCTCGGATCCTCAAGATAACGTACACCCGGAAGAATACCGTGTGGAAGTATTCAACCCACCTTACACACTCTCCAATCTTACTGCCCCATCCTTTAACATTTCCAACAATGACTGGGACTATGGCTCGTCTGTTTCCATCACCGCAATCATTCCCTCTGGACTTACAAGTGCAGTTCGTGTCTCTATGCTAGCTGCTGTTTCGTCAACGCATGGTAACTCAATGGGTCAACGCACGCTCTTCCTGGATGTGATATGCTATGGCGCTGTCCACGCTACTTGCACACTCACGACGCCGCCAAATGTACATGTCGCGCCGCCAGGTTGGTACATGATATTCGTGTTGGATGGGCCGATGCCGGGTGTAAGTCATTGGGTTCGAATGGGCGGAGCGATCGCTGATGCAGCGGGTTTGGGAAATTGGCCACCCCAGGATGATTGGGCTACACCTGGGTTGGGGAGAGTGGATGGGTTTATCAGCTGAGTGGGAGCTGCGAAGTTCCTCATCGTCGGTTCGGGCTAAGTATGGCTGTGAAAAAGCTAATACTAGTCGGTGGCTTGAATGGAAATGCTAGCAATATCGTTGTATAGTGGTGTTTGACTTTTTATTTACACTAATTAGATGTTTTCTATGTTTTAGTGGGCGGTTTTCACTTGTGGGACAGGAGAGTGGCGATGAAGAATATATATGGGCAACCGATTAGCAGATGCGTATAAGTTCAATTCTTTGTATATAAATTTCTTATCTCTTCCTTAATCTGAGCTTTGTACGGAAGATCGGGGCACACCAGCTAACAAGCACGCACCCTGAGACTACGAAATCATGAACCAGCGAAGCCTTAACATGCCAACTCAAAATATTCGAAAGCTATTCGATCATTAAAAATTCAAGTCAATACAGTTGTTGAGTGGGTTTCGAACAGTGAATGAAATGTTTAAATTTGGGAGTGGTGCATGAAGAAGGTTATTTATTGCTTGCAACTTTGTTGTGGCCCAGGAATAATACTACCTTGCTCTTGTTTTCCGAAACGAATATCCTCTTTAACATAGCATAAGAATTCGAACTCCGTATCCAGGAAACAGAAAAACAGACAAGTCATCGAAAATCGAGGAAAGAGATATAAGAGGGATGGATGTAAACGAGGAATTTCTTATGGAATCACCATCGTCTGATTTGCATTTCATTGGCTTGGTACTAATATACTTGCTTACACGGGCGACAGCTCATTTGGATATCCAGATTCTTGGTTCATGTAGCCCGACATCAGATGTCATTTCTCCCTTTTTGGCGCCCTTAATTCTTTTCCTTGGAGTTTAGACCCGATATATTCCATGCTGGCTTGGTATAAAGAAAGGTGACTGAATAACCTCATTTGTACGAACAGTCGCATAATCCATTTTGTTCTACTTTTAATCATCTCACCGGGAGGAAATCGCTAGGAGTTACTTTCTCAAAGATAGCGTATCCTCGCTCTTGCCTTTCCTAGCTAATCCAAAGCCAAGTTTCTAAATGCAATGTAGAAAATAACAAACAAGATAAGTAACAAAAATGATTATTTTAGAATAAAAGTTATTTCATCCACTCAGCTTACTATTATCATATTGTTCGAAACCCCTCCATTCTCACTCCTCTTTCAACGACCCCTTTCCCTTCCTTTCCGGCTCACGTTCGCATTCCATGACGCGAGGCCAAAGACTAACATGGAAGGGTCCAGAAATATTGGAAGTAGTACCTCCACTTCTGAATACTCTGAATCCATCGACTTGTTCAACGGCAAATACTTGAATGATATTTTCTTAAATATCCAATCGTAGTACTGTGTGCGAGGCTGGGATGGGTGACCTGGTTAGCCACGCAGTGTTGGAGCAATCCTTATTAGTATTGCCCCGTTTGTGGGCTGGCGGTCTGGTGGCAGTGCTTGGAGGCTAGGTACCTAGTTACATGTACCCAAGCTAGGTTCGTATAAAGTACGGCCCTCCAACTTCCGAGTTCTTTTACCCTTTTCGGCTTTTTATGCACGCATGCTTAGTGTAACTT
>JWJA01005238.1:0-11972 GCA_000812885.1 Lanzia echinophila
GATGGAGTGATAAATTGATCGTTTGATCAGACTTCTATGTATATAATCTTTTTTTTTTCTTTTCTTCTTCTTCAACGAATGATACCATATTACGGATATATCTTTTGGAGTGTTTGTTTGCAGAGTGATTGTTGATTTGTGATGTGGTGTTTGTGAGGATATGGTGTTTTGTGATGGTGTTTGTGAGGATGTGGGCTGATTTGGTGGCGGGGGTGGTGAGAGTGGTGAGAGTGCTGTTGTTGAGGGGTGAGTGCGGGTCTGACGAGGGGGGTTGTTGGGGTGAGTATGAATATAGTAAGTGTTATGTGAGTGTAAGAGTAAGGGTTTGTAGGAGTGCTGGGTTGTGATTGTGAGTGTAAGAGTGGTGGGTGTAAGAGTGGTGGGTGTGAGTGTCGGTGTGGTGAGGGATGCTGGTGAGAGGTGAGTGGGATAGGTTGAAGGTGATAAAATTGAAGAGAGGGTATTTGATTTAATTTAAGATTTCAATTGGAGAGAGAGGCTCTTGTTTGAATATCTTTTATATGCACGATGATATGGATATGGATATGGCAAGAAGGAAGAAGGCAACGTAGAAGTAGAAGTAGAAGTAGCATTAGCATTAGCAATAACAACTCACATAATCCATATGATCCCCGCCACCCTTAGACACACCATCTAGCCAGCAAATTAGTAATAGAATGCAATACAATGCAATACAATGCCATTATAAGAATTCCATACAATTATGCATGCAGTGAGTTTTAAGATAGGTCTGCAGCAAATCCCTCCAACTCGAACTCGAACTTGAACATGAATTCTACGCGCCCTATATATGGTCATAGTCCGCACACTATCCATATAACAATCGACACACAACCACAACCACAATCACCACATCCGACAAATACCTACCTACCCCCCTTCATTTTCCAACACCAACTCCTAGAAGAAGCTTCTTCACCGAAAGAACATTCATACAGTACACCAAGCCAAGACTACAACAAGCCATGCCATACTAGCGAGGTCCCTTAAGCGCTTCCGGGAGCCTCCTTCTTAAGACCCCCCTCCAAAAACCAAAATCCAGTATCATATTTAACAAAAAATCCCCCCTCGCTGCCGCCCACAGTGCCAGCCAGTGACCTACCAGCCTTACTTCCAATTCCCCGATTTCAATATACCATGGAAGATTCAGGATATGGGAAAAGCCGACTCGGTATGGTATGTTGGGATATGGAACTTGCGTCTTCGTGACTGTGAGGTCATAGTCGGGGTCGCTTCTCACCCGATCCCCTCTGGGGAAAAGGAGGGAAAGGATATTTTTTTTTCTTTCAATAAAGCTGCACCTCCCTCCCTCTTTTTGCAAAAGAAGCCGTCTCGTCACCAAGCTGGAAAATCATCATGCGGCGTTTGGACCAGAGAACAAAGTAACCACAGCCATGAGGAGTGCTATGGAGCAAAATTATCACTAAACATTCATTCATTCATAAACCCGTCAAGTGAGATATGTCACCGTTTGAACAATACGTATTCTGACAACACAAACCGAATCATTATATTACCAATAACCAGAATACCATGCCTCAGTTCTGTGTACTGTACAAACATACTTGGGGTAAAATACCAAGCCCTTGCCTGTGTCCTAACGCCATGCCATGCAGGCTTCATAGCCCATGCCAATTATCCGACCGTTAACTCCTGGGCCCAAAAACCCTATAAACCTATAACCCAATATACCTATTCCGCTTGCTCGACTTCTTTCGACTCAGATGGCTGCATAAGCACCGCCTTGAGTCTTGTTCTCCTCCTAGGTGGTGTCTTTGGCGGAACTTTCTTTTGCGCATTATTCGACCTTGGGGCCGGCGGAAGGGGGGGTAGAGCCCTTCTTTTCTTGCCGGGCAACACTACTTCGGGTGCAGGCGCATCATGGCCCGTACTTTCCGCCTCCGCTTCCGCCTCCGCCTTGCGGCTTGGTGTTTGCACACCAGGCTTCTCCATGACCGCAGCAACATCCAAAACACTGACTGAGCTTCCGGTGTGTGACGGCGAAAGACTTATGCCCAGAAGTTTTCGGGCTACCTCATTTTCACTAAAATCTTCATCTCGGAGCCATGGGACTTTGGCAACTCGTTCTACCAATCGAACGGTTGTTTCGTCGGCTGGTTCCCAATGTGCATTGCCTGAGCCTCCAAGTATGCTAAGGACTTTTACTACTTCGTCCTTTTTGTAGTGTGGTGGGTGTTGCAGCTGTGTGTGCGCTAGTAAAGGGTAGAGAACCCGAAGATAGGTATGGCGAAGAGATACGAGTTCGTTTGGAAGATCGAGAAGATTGCGAATTATAACATCGAGAAGGACACGCAGATCGTTGGTGTAGAAATATTCGTATGTAGCTTTTGTAGTGAAGAGCAAGTAAAGAAGCTTGAGGATCAGAAGCTGTAAAGAAGTTTCTGTCTCGCGGTTAAGTAAAAGAATGATATTCTCTCCAAAAGTCATATAAGAGGATCCATGATGGCTCAGACTTTTGATAACTCTGTTTGTCAAAGAATGGGATGGATCGAGCGATGATGTAGAGGCGACCATGTATTGTTCATTCAAAACCAACTGGGCACAATATCAGCAATTGAAATCCAACCATCAGATCAAACTTACCAGAACTCGTATCACTGGGTAATGATATGGATCATCGACATCATCAGATAGCTCTTCAATAATTTGAAAGAGGTATATAACGAACTCATCATCGGCTTGACCTAGATCCTCCGTACTAAGCCTTTGCATTCTTGACATTTCATACAAGAGTTCCAGAAGCAACCTGTGCAAGCCTGGATCATCTCTCTTCCCTTTCTTGATCAATTCCATCAACCTCGGAAAACACCCCTCATTATTCATCATTTCGAATGTTGCTTCATTATTGCGACCATCAAACAGTAGAAAACTCGCTATCACATGCAAGGTGGCCGGTACATCCTCTTGCATAAGACTATAAACAATCTGGGTCCTAACGTAGTCCTTATTCGCTGCAAAAAGCTCGCTTTGCATCAGCTTGTGCAAACATTTGGCGACCTCAAAATCCGAGTGGAGATACTCTTCTTTGAAATTGGTTGTAAATTGTAGGTAGGACCGCAGCGCATTGTCGATTAATTGATGTGAAGCGCATTTCGCAGAAACTATATCATCAATCTCTAAATACAACTATTAATCCATATCCGAGTCAAATTTTTGAAAGGAAGAAAAAAAAAGTGCAATACATACCATCCCAGAATTGTTGTTCATTATCAAGAGTATAGGCGACTTCAAATTCATCCATGGCGATTCGTTCAAAAGATACTTTTGTGCTATCGGAAGAGCATTACGGAATCTTATATGCGAAGTATAATACAATTTATCCCGGGTGAAAAAGAATGACTCCGCGTGAAAATGAAAAGAAGTAAGTAAACCTTTGAATCAGTTCAATTTGCTGCGATCAACACAGAACACTGAATCAATCAATACTGTTGTGAGTACTGTAGTATTTTTAGAAGTTTATTGTTGCGTACTGTACCGGCGCAAGTCCGAGGGCATTGACCTTTCTAGCGTCCTGGCTTTTGGCTTTCGGCAAGGCTGACAAAAAAGTCTTGTTCTTGTCCATGTGCCGTGCGGTGATCTGGGTCACAAGGCGTCAAAATGTGGATATATACACTTTATACGAAGTTATCATTCACTTCAAGATGACATTCACTAATTCCACACATATCGACACGAGCTTTTAACTTGTAGAATTGTATACTAAACTGGTTGAATCGCCGCCAACGTGTAACACCAACCAACGCCTGCAATTGGGATAATATATCAACCAAATCCTTGAAATCCTCCCTGACCAAATTTGAAATTGAATTGTTGACCACCATGGCCACCACTGTGATGAAATGGAAATCCACCACCACCACCAAATGGACTACCGCCTTGAAATGGATGTTGCCTTTGTTGTTCATGGTCGTTCGGATCATCACCTCTATCGAATCGTTGTTTCAGTTCAGGGTCACTTAATACTTCATATGCTTCGTTGACCGCCGCCATCTTCTTTTCAGCCTCTTCCTTAGAGATGCCTAGCTTGTGAGCTTTGTCGGGATGGTGCTGCTTCGTCATTCTTCTGTATGCCGCTTTGATCTGTAGCTCATCTGCATCCTTAGGTACCCCTAAAACCTTGTAATAGTCCTTCGTTTTGCTTCGCTTTAATTCGATTTGAGCATTTTGCAAAAGTCCGGGTATCTGCTTAGCTTCCGGGTGATGTTCCTTGGCTGTATTGAGAGCTGATATCGCAGCTTCATAGTTATCCGCTTCCATATGGCGCTGAGCTTTGGAAAGAAGACCATAAAGTGCGTTCTCGTTAAGCGACAGAGATTCGTCGCACCATTGCGCAGCCTTTTTAGACTTGGTCTATATAATGTCAGCAGCGATTTATCAACTCTTTCAGAAATATAACCTACCTCATGATAAGCCTGGCAGGCCATTTCTATGACCCGAGTGAGTAAATGATTTGGAGCATTCTTTGGTATAATGCCAGATTCTCGTGATTCTTTGATATCATCCTTGATCTCCTGAATCAACCCTACATCTTCTCCGGAGGGAACGAGTAGCTTCACTCCACTCGAGTATTGATGCTTTTCAAAAAATTTATTAACTTGCGATAATGCCTTGTCAATGTTCTTCTGCCTTCGGTACAACTTTTTGCAGCTTTTGGAGTCGGGATCCGAGTGCAGACATTTTCTCAGTTGGTCCATACCCTGCTCCAGCTCACCCATGCTATAGAAATTGATTGTCGAGATTTGAATATGAGGATCGGTAAGTCCAGGCTGCATCTGCAAGACATGCTTGAGATCGCTCATTCCTTCCTGTACTTCACCACGTTCGAATCGACAATGAGCCCTTGTTTTGCGAAGTGATAAAACTTTTGATGCGACCATAATCGCAGCCCCTGACTGCGTCACACATTCTTCCCAATTCTGGTTCTTCTCGGCATCCATCGCAAGAGCAGCTGCTCCTTGGGCCTCTACCAAGTTTGAAAGTTCTTCCTGGGCTCCTTGTGCTTCGCCCAAGGCAAGATAGTCCTGTTTGGCATTGTCCCAGTCACCAATCTTCGCCCTTATCTTCGCACGTTGCAATAATGCTGGCTCATGACCCGGTTTAATTGTTAAAACTTGATCGAAGTCTTGTGCTGCTTGAGCCGTTCGACCTAGAGAGAGATATGCTGCACCACGACGGAAATGACTGAGGTAGTTGGAAGGATCACGAGCGATCGCAATATCGTAATATGTCAAGGCATCGTTTGTTTCGCCTTTCGCAAGATGCGCGTTTGCGGATGCCAGTAGAGATGATATAGGTGTGTCGGTCGGTATCTCTTGGGCAGAAATTGCGGTTACCAACGATATAAGTGTCGCTGTAAATGCCAAAACTGGCAACTTAAGGATAACAATCATGTTGATTGATTGGTACTTATTTTAATGTCAATAACGACCTCGAAAATAAAAAATTCGAAAGCATGAAGAAGAAGAAATAAATAATAAAGTAAAAGAAAAGAGTACAACAGATGTAGTGCAATATAAATTACACGTTGGGTAGAAGATATTCGTAGAAATTATTTAGGTGGCCTTTCGATTCCATTCAGGAAGGTATAGTACTGTACCTAATTCTAGCCTTTATTATCGGAAATTAACTTTACCCCACAAACCCCTGTTTTTTTATCTTCAGCCTTGCATACGCCACGAGTTCACCCATTTCATGTTTATTTTTACCCATCACAAATCTTCAAAAACAATTAAGCCTCCTTTACAATAATTTACAAATAAACTAATACCTTTTGTTGGCTAGGTACATATATGTTGTCTATATTTATCTCTTTGTCATAATATAACAAAATCTTCATTTGTCAAGAAGAATTATGTCTCATCTCTCTCCATCAACCATTTTTTCTCCAACCATTGCTCGTCAACAAAGAGCAACTGCGAAAGATTGGTCTTATATCGAAACTTGGCTATCTCTCAAATTTCCAAATCAACCCATACCCGCTTTTGAACGAAATCCCTCTACCCTCAAAGCTCTCCTCTCACTCGCAGCTCTTAATGAAACTGCCGATGAAGAACAAGAACTCCTCTCCCGTGCACGCGCTAATGCTCTTACCACAATCCAAAGCTCCCTCGATAAAGATCCCAATATCGAACTCGCACATAATCTAGAGGATTCTCTTACCCCAGAAGGTCAGACTTCTTTAGAGACGCTAGCGCAGCTATCAGTCACTCTTAATTTGTCATCGCCGTCTCCAGAAGCTATTGGTCAGAAATTGCTAGATCTCCAGACCACGTCTTATTCGTTGAATCAAAACTCTGATCGGGTCTCTATCTTGCAAAGATCCCTCACTGCCGAGATTGACCGTGTTAATTCATTGCTCGACTCTCTTCGGTCTCCCGAATACCAATCACCCGCCGACCTTCCCAAACAAACCTCAGATATACAACGCAAAAGCAAAATCATAGCAAACAAATTGCCAGAAATACGCGATCGCGTAGCTACTCTATCTTCCTCATCTGGAAACTCCACACCAAAACTCACGGTCCAGGTGGTGAAGGCCGAAGAAGTCAAATTTGAAGACTTGCTCGAAAAGGTCAAGAAGTTGGAGACGCTGGTCAAGGCATTCCACGGATTACCACAAGATACAGAATCGGCGAGGCTGGAATTGGAGAGCTTGAGATTGGAATTAGGACATTTGACAAGAGAAAGGGATGGGCTGTTTGAGGGATTGGTCGAGCGGGAGAGCCCGAAGAAAGTAAGGAGATAAATGGGCGCTAAATGCTATGAAAGCACCTATTTCCAAACCAAGAGACATGCTACGTGAGCGAATTCAAAAGTCTTAGAATGGTAGCGTGTAGTCAGCGAAGCTTAAAGGGAGTACAGTCGTGACATCTAACTGCTAATCTGGACTTTGAACAATAACTTCTCGTCATTCTGGTAGTTGTTCGCTTCCTGATTAGCAGTAATATTCATACAATCCGCCCATACTTGCGGTAGGAACGGTATTGATAATAGTGGCTGGCTTGTCCTCATGTGCTTGAGAAATATGTGGGAGAAACAGACACTGCGTAAGTTTTAACACATAGCTCAATTTGAATGCTCAAGGCTCGAGCTGAGACTTCAGTGATATTCAGTTTCTTGGAGGTTTCGTTCGTACGCGAAGAGGTAATTTTATCATTTTATTCAGCTTAGGCGTCCAGCCTACCTAGTCGCCTACCATTTCAAGAACGATTTTGGTCCAAAAGGTTTGGATGCAAGCAACTTACTTGAGAAACAAATTGTCGGTTGGATAATCAGTTCCAATACATTTATCCAGATTATGCTGTACACATACTCCTTGATCCAAAAAGTATCAAATGCCGTGAGTGTAGTTATGATATCTTATTGCAATTCGGCCGTGCATGGCCCCTCGAGGGACTCCGAGGAAAGGGCAATGGTACCCCATGCAGATAGTTAGAGAATCCTATGTAGTTGTCATGTCCTGACGGGAGATGGTTTCCAATCCTTTATTCCATTGTAGATGTTTTCACTTCGGAGGAATAGCAGATCTTACTCGTCCTTATTCGGTATTATATTAATCAGTAAAGGGTCTACCACACCGGAGAACAAGATTACATACGCTCTCATCCGTGGTGCTTCATAATTCGGAAACAAGCCGCACAATTCCTAGTTCAGTTGGTATAATGGTACAACCTTTCTTCTCATATCCCCATCTTCTAGCTCCTCCGCTGTTCCTCGCCACGATCCGATATTCAAATTCCTAGGGTACTATCAACACTGGTAACAACTCCTCACGAAGATTCGAGGTCTTTTGTATGCCGTTGATTGATCAGAAATATGTCGATGAAACCAGTGGCCATGATATCTCGTGCCGGCCATGGACACTTCCAGCTCTCTCGCAGCATACTGCATCCTGCACTGTGCATATTATTCTAGCCGGATACAACAATGTCAAAGACCAAAACAACAGTGGCCTCTCTGCAGAACGACCGACAAAGTAACTTATATTGCCTTTCCCACCCCCTGCCAACCTCTTTTCTACCCCTTTTCATTCAACGCAAACTAACCGAGCCATATGGTCATGTTCCAATCAAACAGCTTTTGGCGTTTCCTTCCCATCAAACTTATCTCATCTCATCTTTTCCAACACCATTCATGTAGACCTTCATGACTTCCTATCAAAACATGCACATCCTTGTCATCATTTTCGCAACAGATAATCGCCCACGTCTCACAGCTTCGATCAACGAAATAGACTGACTCTCTCTCCATACCAACGCCAACAGTAAAAAACAAATGTGAAAACCTAGATGCCCAATATACCCTACAATATACCGATTATGCACAGCCACAACCCCAATAAACACACGAAGTAACTCTTCCAGAAATCAATAACGCAACCCCAAGCCCCGCTCCGAATATCCGCATCAAGCACAACAATGCAACCATCATATATAAGATTCAAAAAATCATTGACTAATACATACGACCATAGATCAAGGAGAATTGGGCATCCCGTCCGCTCTGCCATACACAAGCCTTGAATCGGTGGATTAGTAGTTGGGTGGGTGACCACCAGCGAATCCCCACTGTTGTATGTATTCTTATTGTTTTGCTATTTTTGCATGATTGAGGACCTATATTTATGTCCTAACAGACCTAGAAAGTTGGTGAACTCGGCGTAAACTAACTTTTGAACAATCGAATCCTCGGTGACCCTACCGGCTACAGATAATTAAGCTAGCATTGCCGCTGTGGAGCGACAGTGAAGTATGATGGCTTATCGAGGAAATAGCGGTATTTAATATTTAATGGATAATGGTAATAAGGGATGCGCATGAAGGCCACAATGGGTATATATTTCGATACGATAGAGGAAACACATTGATTGATATTTTACATTCATCAGCAATCCTCTGAAAAACAATAACGCAGTGTACGCCAATCCTCCGCGCCATTATGTATCAATTGACCACCTTCTTGAATATGTATGCATAAAGTACAACCGATCTCAACGTAGTAGCCATATCATCTCTTAGGTCTACCACCAGCAACCGCACCACCTAATCTCCCAAACTTCCCCAAACTACTCCTCGCCTTCGTATGTTGTGGTCCACTCGCTCCCGATGCCACAGGATCCTTAGTCGGTACAGGTGGACCGGGCAATCTCGTGAGATCCTTGAAGGCTCTCCCATCCGCGCTTTCCATCCGAGATTCAAACCCTCCTAAACCATCATCCATATCACCACCAGGCCTCCTAGCCCTCCTAGCCCTTTCCTGTACACTTTTGAATTTCTCCAATAGTTCTACCCATCTAATACCGCTTTCCTCTCTTCCGGTTTTCAATCTACTGGTCCTATCGTAATTGGAAGGCCCAGCATTGGCTTGCACGCTAAATGAAGGAGAAGAGGAATGAGTTTCTGTGCCACTTTTCTGACGCTGATGGAAAGCAAAGGTAGAGATCGCATCCACTACACTGTTATTACGAGATGAAGAAGATACGTACGCTCGAGGTGCTATGTGTAAGTAACCAATTGCACTGACACTATTGAGTCTATTCTTCAATGCTGCGAAGGCCGAAGATTGGGGGAGCAGCATAAGAAGACCATAAAGACACTTGTACAAATGGGGGTATTTTTCGGGTTCGAGTAACTGCAGTCGGAGATCTGGAGATCAAGTAATTAGTAGTAGTAGCAATAATAGTCTACCTTAAATAACCTACATGTAAACACTGGGGACTCCAGCAACTGTACCAACTTGTCAATTTGAATCAGCATGTTGACCGTCATTTCGAGTTCAGCACTACTATTGTCAGCATCGCCTAAGATCAATATTCTTCACACATACAATATCTGGAGCAGGTTATAAGCTTGCTCATAAGCTTGTCCTAGAAGACACAGTGAGAAGGTAGCAACGGCGTTGTAACACCAGGATCTGAAAAGCGCGACGAAGAAGGTTTGTCCGTCCTAAAGAAACTTTAGTAAGCATTCTCTTGCACGCATAATATTTTCTGACCTTAGTCTCAATGTTCCGAAGCCTCTTGCGAAGGTCTGCCAATTCAGGCGCTGTGATTAGGTTGTTATTGAGGTTCTGTACCATGATGCTTGCAAATTCGACATCCTCTTCCTTTTCTATGCAATCTGCGAGAGTTCGGAATATTCTTTCCGCACTAAGACTGACACATAACTGTCTAATTATTAAGTTCCCTCGAGTCTCGAGCAATTTTCTGTCAGTAGAGAATAGTTGAAGCAAGTTTACCATGAAGGACGTAAAATAGTCATCCTCGCTATTCCTTGAGATTTGAGATAGCAATTGAAGATCCTTAGTCACCACAGCTTCTGCGGGATCGGACAGCGTCTTGAGTAAGGCCGGAAAAGTGCCATCGTTAAAGGCAAGCACCTTCTTCGGAGCTTTCCTGTGTAGCATAAGTAACCAAGTGAGGGCTGCAACTCTTGTCGCTTCATGGTCGTTCAGGAAGAGTAACGTGAGTGAGCTAACGGCAGCAGCATAGTCAAGATCTACCTGTGGTTGATTGGGCGGTGTAGGTGTTTGCGCCTTGCTGGATGGAAGTGGAGGGGTTTGTACTTCTGTCTCTCTCTTGTCTAATTCGCGTGACCCTGATAAGGATCCACGATTCGTTGCGGACGAATCTCTTCGCTCGCTAGGATTGGACTCTTTCACAGTGGGGAATCTTGAAGGAGCCGAGGATGGTACCTCTGAGGTAGTACCCTCATCTGAAAGTGACACGACATAATCCATCAAAGACGTGTTCACTCGCGCGGCGGCTTGCCGTATTGTTTCCACACCGCTTGCCATGGCTGGGAGAAGATGAGCCAAGATTTTCGGTGCAAAGGGTAGGACTTCTTCGGGACAAATATCGAGAAATTCAACGATCCACCTCAAAGATTCGAGTAAGCTATCCTCTTCTGTTGGGGGTTAGCTGAGTGTCTGGTAGATCAGCTCTGGGAAATACTACCTAGTGGTGCATCTAGATTTGCAGTGAGGATCTCAAGAATCTCCTTGTGGTTCACATGAACGTCTTGACCCGGAACCCAATCATCATCACTGCTGATATCTTTATCATCGGGATCCATGACCGAATCATCATCGGCGCCATCTGGAGCTAATGATCCCTCACTGTCCATAGAGCCTGAGCGTTTTCGTTTTGTGTCGCTTCGTGATTTTCGGCTTTCCTCAATCCCTTTTTTGATCCGTGAGATTCGTTTGATTTCATTCAGAAACCTCTCAAGTGCACCCTGAGTCGCCACGTGAACATCACGATTGGGATCGCTCAGAAATTTGAAAAGTCCCCCCAGAAATTCTGGTAAGAAAGAAACAAGCTCCAAATCTGGAATGGAATCTAGCAAAGTTATCCACCCCACAAGAAAAGTACGCGTGAAAGGATTTATGACATAAATACGTTCTTTTAAAAGAGGAATGAAGCGAGCCAAAGAGAAGGCCGTAGGAAGGTCTTCAGAATCCTCGAGGGTTTCCTCTTTCGATTCCGACATAGAATCATCAGAGGTATGTAGGACTGAGACGTAGGTAGCCGCAGATTCGGAGACTATATCCTTAATCAATCGATCTAACAGCTCGGCGCCGTTTTTGACGGAGAGTTCTGAGTCTGCCCCCAGCTGTTCGGCCATTAGTCCGAAATTTGATTTTTGGGGCTCTGTAATTTGACTTGCCTTGCATAAAGCGTCGAATATGTCATTGAAATAAGGTAAAACTTCACCCTTTGCCACCTTGGCAATATTGTACATACTTTCGCACGCATAGTACCGTACTCTAGCATCTTGATCTGTGAAGCAGGCAAGTACTGGAGGTACAATCTCATCGAGATACCTAGCAAGGTCCTGTGTAACAAGTTAGTAAGAATAGTTTTCCATTCGAAGGTTTCGTAACGAACAGGGCCCAATGCAATAGCAGCGGCAGCGAGACCTATGAGTCCA
>JWJA01005240.1:0-22579 GCA_000812885.1 Lanzia echinophila
TTTTATTGCAACCACTGGTGGAAGAAACACTTTCAGCCACAGAAGAAATTAACAGCCCAGCAGAAACCCCGGTGCCAGAAAAGCTCATTACTTACCTTGAGGGCTCAAGATTATATCTCAACTTCTTGGCGTGAGCATACCTATTCCCAATAGGTGATGAAAACGTTTTAGTAGCTAACTTGGTCTTATTCCAGAGTATGGATTGTCATTTTTTTGGTCAATATGGAAATATCAATTGTGAGCACATCACTGGTAACCATTACCAATGATTTTCGCAGCTTCGATCAAACAAGTTGGGCAGTATCAGCATATCAATTAACTTATACTTGTATGCCTTTCTAATTTGTTTCTGAGTTGGACTAACGTTCCCTCCAGCTTTTCTTGTGGTATGGGCAAAATTCAGTGATATATTCGGCCGAAAATGGACTTTGAATTCTGCGATCCTCTTCTTTGTGATATTCTCAGGGGCATGTGGTGCTGCGCAAAGCATGAGTCAGTTGTAGGTATCTTACTTTTTTCATGAAGATGGATTCAACTGATACAGCGATATATAGAATTATATTCCGTGCGTTTCAGGGTATTGGAGCAGCTGGCTCGTTTTCAATATCGACTGCAATCATTTACGAGTTAGTTCCAAAGACGAAACTACCGATTTACGGAGGCATCACATTCGCAATTGTGGCTGCTGCGACAGTCTCTGGTCCTGTAATTGGAGGCGCAATCGATGTCAGGACAACATGGAGATGGATATTTTTGATTAAGTATGTTACCTCAAATCTCAAGCAATCGTCAATTATATATTGACAGCCAGCTTCCACAGTATTCCACTTGGTGTTTGTGTGATGGTATTAATCACCATGGCGATGCCCGCGAAGTTTCCCCATCATGGCCCGGGAAATATTGCTGTCCAAAATGACATGAAGTTTGACCTTCTCATTAAGAGATTTGACTCAATTGGAGCATTTTTGTTGCTTGCAGCATCGATTTTCCTTGTCACAGCCTTACTTGAGGCCTCAACCGCTTTCGGATGGTCCTCTGCAGTGATAATTGTGCTTCTAGTTTTGTCTGGAATCTCAGGGATTGCCTTCTTTCTCTGGGGATGGTACCTGGGTACTCGACAGGAAACTGCCCGCGAAAATATTCTAGAACCCATCTTCCCATGGCGATTCTTGAAAGACCGTGTATGGGTCGCAATTCTCGTGTAAGTTGATGTTCCTGTGATTCGGTGACTCGTAGCTGACTTTCAAAAAGTATTGCATTCTTAGTTGGTATTCCTATGACAGTGCTAGGGATTGAACTTCCACAAAGATTCCAGGCAGTTGACGGAGACTCACCACTCACTGCTGGTATACATCTTCTTGCTTTCAGTCTTGCTGTTCCCATAGGCTCGCTATCTGGAACTATAATATCTACTGCTGTCAAAGCCCCTCTCATCTATATCACCTTCGTATTATCTGCTCTAGAATTGGTTGGCGTGGTATTGCTATCAACTATTCCCAGCTCCCAAAGACTTACTCATGCTATATATGGGTATGAAATCCTCGCCGGGCTGGGTAGTGGCGGAGCGTTCGGCATTTTGGCTGTAGCAGTACCGCACTGTGTTAAGCCGCATGATATAGGTATGCCCTTCTACTCATAGGCTTCAATAACAAATTAATTGTGGTCTGACTCGATTAAATTAGCTGTTGCCTCGAGCTTATTTATACAGTTTCGTATGCTGGGTTCTGCTATTGGCATTGCTGTCTCTGGAAGTGTCATAAATGGATTTCTTAAATCTCATCTTGTATCAATACTGAGACCCGCACAACTTAATCAACTGTTGCAAGATATCTCTGTTGTGCAAACTTTCGATTCTGTCACACGAACACTTGTCGCCGATACCTTTGCTCAAGCTTATAGTCTTATTTTCAAGGTTATCATCGGCCTCGCAGCTGCACAACTTTTGGCCGTATTTCTGATGTGGAAGAGCCCACAGTTGATTGCAAAACATTAAATTGAAACTGAGTATTTCATGAAACATTGTGTACCGATTTATCAATCGCTGGTCTAATGAGCCAGTCGGTCATCAGTTGACCTCCAATATGCGACCGCTGACCATTCCTCGATTGGGTAATCCAGGGAAGCGGTTCTATTGAAAATTGATTTGCACTTGCATCTCAACCACCCATCCAGGTATTCATCACTCCCTTATTGTAACAAAATCCTCTGCCCCAGCAGGACAAACAAGACAAATAAGCGATCATAAAAGTTTGGGCTAGTATGATTTCATAGAAGTTGCTCATAATTCATCGACTAATACCATGATTCGACCGTTGTCCAAAGCATAATGCCGAATCCTGTCCCAGGTAGCTAGAGGAACCCAACTACATAAACTTGCTAGCCAAACCCATCAATCCACTCATTCCTCCGGAAGAAGAACTCCCTCCCATTTGACTCTTCATGTACATCTTTAAAGCCATTTCTCCAGCTTGCTGAACAGCACTCTCCTTGCTAGATCCACTAGATACATTTCCCTGACCACTTTGTTGATCAAAAAGTTTGCTAGCTTGTGCCATCGCCATTCCGACAAAAGCATTTTGTGAATTTCCAGATGAGGAATTGCCAGATTGTCCTCCAGAAAACATCTTGAGAGCTTGCATAGCGGCCGCACTTCCCATGCTGGAAGACGAAGCCTCTTGGTTTCCACCACCACCGCCACCGAAGAATTGTTGATGGGACTTTACGGCTTCTGTTTCATCCATGCATCAGTATTTGTCCAAGCAGCTGTGCCTTCGTGAAGAACAATAGAAATTACGTACCTTGCTCATCGACCTCTTGGCTGCCAATATGTTGTTTGTTCTGTCCCAAATATCCTAGTACGCTCGAGAAGATATTTGAATCTCCTGAGTCGCCAGAGTGCTCCTGAGCATGGTGAGCGGCACCCTGAAGGTCTTCATCATCCGCGCCGTATCCTCCGCCACCACCGTGTGGATTGTTGCCAGAACCCCCGTATCGTTCGTCTCTACCTCCGTGGCGCACCTCATCCTGACCACCTCCACCGCCGTAGTAGCCTTGGGCTTCACCGCCGCCTAAGAAAAAGGGGGGTTAGAATGATCCTACAACGAGCGTTCGAAATGAACGGAGCTGTTTATGCGTACCTTGTCGTCTTTCCTCTCCACCTCCATAACCACCTTCTCTGCCACCTTCATAGTTGTTTCCGTATCCTGACATTTTGATGCTAGTAGTCCTGCTATCGTGAAGTAGGTTGCGTTAGCCAAGTTACGAGCTGAGAGGACGCTAGAAGATGACTGTAAAGGACAACATACATTAATTATCGTAAATTTTATGGTTAATAAAAGCTGATGAAATGTATATCTTTCTTGTTACACTGTTTAAATTTGAGGTAATTTTCGTTGTTAATTTGGTTGAGGAGATGTAAGAATTCTTGATTGGTTTTATTTACTGATCAAGCTTCATGAATTATTGGACACAGAATTTCAAGGAGGGGGAAACTGAGCTTTTGCCAAGTTAATGATGACGTTTCGTTGGTGGGGTACGTACATGGCATTGAAACCCCTCAATTGGACGAATATGTATAAAAATCAGGTACGTACATCCTAAAGTACTAGGTACACTTCCCTGGTTTCTAATTTCAACTCAAGCTTGAACAATGAAATTTTATTAAATGAGACTCGAATATTTTGTTACTGTACGCTCTGGTGTATTCATTATTTTATAAAATTACTCTATAAAGTCTGTATCTGTATTTGCCCTAATAGTCGTGAGTTGTGATGTCTTCTTTCCAAAGATCTAATTCTATGCTATACCCATATAACCATAACGCCGTTGGTTGCACCAGATCATATACAATCATATCTTTCCCATCATCCATTAATTCCCAAGTCATATATAACATTTTACAACCCATTCTCAGGCCTCCTTCTCCAACTCCGCACCAGCAACCGCCTTCTCTTGCATCCCTTGCAGTGTTTGATGTTCCTGTTCTAACGAGTATGACTTCACGAACAAGGTCGAAATCAGACAAGCTCCAGCTAAGGCGCACATAACAACCCAGATAATTTTTATCGAATCCGCATACGCCTGTTTCAATTGTGTTTTCTCCAATCCATCATCCATTGCTTTGATGATCGCAACCAAAGAAGTGGCATCTCTGCTATACTCGGTAGCGAGAGGTGCAAGTAGTGGGTATGCGAGTAGCTTCTTTTTGATTTGATTCTGGAATATGACACCACCAATGGCAACCCCGACAGACTGTCCAAAAACTCTGGTAAAGCTGAAAAAGGCGGCCGCATGACCAGAGTCTTCTGGACGACTAGAAGCTTGAATTGAGAGACCCATGGACGGAAAGAGCATTCCAGTGCCGATAGCAACAGGAACGTTGAGAAAAACCCATTGCACAACGGATGTGCCCGGGTTAAGGAGATACAGAATCCCTAAGCCAAGTGTGGCAATAGCCCAGCCACCCCATAAAGCCCAGCGATAATGGCCGGTTTTGCTGACTGTGATTCCAACTACGATGGACATTGGCTAAGCATTTAGATTAGCATGAATCGACATCGGATATTAATGTTAGGTTGAGAACTTACAGCGACGAAACTAGTTTCGGGTAGTACTGCAACACCAGCAATGATGGGGGTGTATTCAAGCACAGCTTCATAATAAAGAGGAAGGTAGTATAACAAACTCCAAAGGATCATGCCATGAACCAAGGTTTGCATGAATGCGATGACCGTTGACGACTTGTTGAACAGGCGGAAGCGAATGATTGGTTCTACATTCTCTCCTGGTAGTAGATTTCCTTCCGAGTCGAACGCTCGTGATGATAGTCGTCTTTCGTAGAAAGCGAATGCTACAATTCCTGCTGCCCCAATAATCAGAGGGAACAAAACTCTCCACGAGTCCCATGGATACATGACACCTCCTAGTACAGATTAGTGGCTGGCTTGTGGCAGGCTTGAAGAACTGAGGAGGATTACTTACCCCACGTCAAAGGAATCAGAAAGGAAATAGCTGAGGCGACAAATACTATCGATCCAAGCCAATCGAACCTTTTGGCTTTTCCAATTAAATTGCCTTGTGTGCGGTTAATCTTGAGGAAGAGTGCGATAGCGATCATTCCAACGACAACGATAGGTACGTTGATCCAGAAAATCCATCGCCACGAAACATTCTGTGCGAAAGCTATAATATAACCGTCAGCAACGAAATCCCGAAGAAGTGGGCTTTTTAATCTTACCACCACCCATCAACGGACCACCAACACTACCAATGGCCCATACGCTACCTATTGAGCTGTTAGCCCCCAACTCCAACATTTGAAGCCAGGCACGACGTACCAAGATATCCAAACCATTCACCTCGAACGGCGAGCGGTACCAAATCCGTAATCAGAATTTCGCCCAACGCAAGAATTCCGCCACCACCAATGCCTTGAATACTCCTTCCAACCAAACTATGCTTTTGTCAATGAGATCCCATTTCAACTACCTATGCCTATACATACATCAAAGTGAAGCTGTTCGCTACGGCCGCCAAAATCGACCCAACACCAAAGAGCACTCCTGATCCCAACAACGTGATCTTCCTCCCAAAGACGTGGCTCAGCCCTGCGATAACTGGCTGGAAGACCGCACTTGTCAACAGGAAGCTAGTACCGGACCAGAAAGCTTCGATGGCAGATCCTCCTAGCTTCTTAGTGATGATAGGTAAGGCAATACTGAGAGAAGTGGCATCTAGTGCTGCGGCGAGAGTGATAAGACAAATTGAAATGAATGCAAGTATCAATGAGGAACTCGGCTTGAATTTTGTATCTGCATTTGAAGACGGGATGTCTTCTCCGGGGGTTGCAGTTTCTTGAGGAGTAGCAACTCCACTTTCAGGTTTTGGGGGAGCTATGCTCTCCCCTGAGGATGACTCTAGGGAGCTATCCATGCTGTCAAAGTGTTCAACGTGTTCTCGATGGAGAAAGTGGTGTGATTAAACACTAAGGCGATTGTGATAGAGCAGAGAAGAAATCGTATGAAATGAGAAGATTAAAAAAAATATTTACTTATTAATTCTAAGGATGAAGAGAAAACTTATAAAATATACCTGACCCACATCTAATCACTCTAGCATCAATTTCACAGTTATCGAACCAGAAAATACATGCTGATTTTTCCAATACCTTTGTTTTCATCAACCATGCCCACCCCAATCCAACGCCGGCCCCGCTGTAAAAGGACTCTCTGTTGTCCCGCAATCCTATATCCGCAATCCTATATTGATCATCTCCTTTCCGCTGCCTGGACATCATTGCGCTTACTGGATTGCACAGTATTAGAACTCTGAACGAGTCAAAGGGACGGCTCAACTTTAGACCGCCTATGCTCATCGGAACAAAGAGCTGAATTGTGATGTTATGTACAATCTGTTCATTGCAGATTTACAGCGCGTAGGATTCGTAAATTACCGTATTAGTGTTGACTACTGCCTTATGGAGGTCTGTGTGTCCGAATTCCATTCCCTAACGGTCTGTATATTTCTACACCGGTTGTTCTTCACCAATTAATATAAAAAAGATGGAAGTTCGGAGTGAAATTTCGGTCCGGTAGGATTTACTGCTGATTCACCAGACACTGCATCCTTGCTTATCCAAGCAAGGCTGACTGCTTTGGAGGTAGTCTATGAGTGGGTTCACTGTAGCTGTAAATCATATCATATCATGTAAACTAATTCCATCTTCAATATGACGCGGAAGCGTTTTTTGCCACCATGGAAAATCCAATCGGTGCAGGATTTGGCTCAGCCATTTTGTTATTTGCTTATGTTGTTTTTGACATATGCGTCGCAGATATTATTTCATTACCTAGAGCCGGGGCAACTAAGTAGAAGGGAGACAATATTCTTCAACACTATTGTGTGGTCGACTTTATTTTGCTATTACAGGACCTGCCATGTTGATCCTGGCAAGAAAGGATGGGTTGATGGTGTTTCTATCGACCAAGAGGAGAATGAGAAGGACGGCGGCTCAGAGGGACAGAATGTAAGATGGTGCAAAAAATGCGACAGTGTCAAACCGCCGAGGGCACATCACTGCAAGCAATGTAAACGGTGAGATCTCTTTCCTTTCTTCATCGTTTAAAGATCACTGACTTATGCTCTCTAAAGCTGTATCCCGAAGATGGACCATCATTGTCCATGGACCAACAATTGCGTGTCGCATACGACATTTCCACATTTCATACGCTTCCTATTCTATTCTGTATTCTCGCTGTCAATCCTCACGTCCTTCCTCTACACGCGCATCGCACGACTTATATCCGATAGCGACCTCCCATCCTACCTCGGACCAACGAAGACTTCCCTAGCTTTTCTCCTCATCATATCCTGCATCAACGGTCTCACTCTCTTCGCAATGACAATTCTCTTCCTACGCACCTGCTACTCTCTCGCCACAAACACTACCATGATCGAAAGCTGGGAAATAGAGCGCCACACAGCTATTGTCGAGCGTTCACGGCGAATGGGCGGGTTCGTTTACGCCAACGGGGGCAAGCGTGTGTGGGTTAAGAAGGTGGAGTTTCCGTATGATATTGGAATATGGGAGAATATAGTACAAGGAATGGGGACCGGGAACCCGATTGCATGGGTTTGGCCGTTTGGCAGAGGTCCAAGTTTACAGGGGGCGGGGAAATGGGAGGAGAACGGATTTAATGACAAGGAAGGAGAGTGGCCGCCTTTGGATCCTGATAAATTGGGGAGGAGGATCGATAGAGAGGAGATAGGACAAGGATGTGCGCCGCAAAGGGTGTATGGAACTGTGGATGAAGAGAGGGAGGCATTTCGACGGAGACAGGAAGCTGATTTGAAAAGATGGGATAAAGTTGATCAAAATAGCGGAGACCAACACAATGATGAACGCATCGCAGAAACAGACGAAGATGAAGATGAAGATGCGGCATATGAGAGTGAGTATGAGGAGGGGTTGGACGGGGAAGAAGGATGGACGAATGCGGAAGGCGATAGACTACGCGATTTTGGTGTTGACGAAGAGACGGAGGTCATAGATGAAGACGAAATACCTCTTGGAGAATTGCTGCGCCGGCGAAAAGCGAGGGCGGCCTCTACATCCATCGATACATAAAAGTATAATATCTCAAGACCACCAACACACATTGTGATTGTTTAATTTTACGTGAAACATCCGGTAAGCTGGAAGCGAACCATTTTGTTGCATTGCTGCCACGCGCAATATGTACGTCTAAAATAGAATATGTTACTCATGAAATCATCCATCATCCCCCAGCCATTCCCACTACCAAATTAATAAAGGGTCATAAAATCGTCCTAGATGCCTGAAACGCCAAAGAAGGATTTCCACCCTTATTATGTTTGGTCATGTACACTCCAACCCAAGCCCATTTTCCAATCCCTATGCAGATCTCGATGTAGACGAGCAAACCCAATTAAACGATGAAACAAGTGGCCATAACCGTTGCTACCATGACCCAATAACCACTCGCCTCCATGATCATCTTCATTGCAGCGCTCGCATTTTCGGTTCCGCCAGGAGCAGACGTTCCATTTGGCAAAGTTCCATTGAGAACAATCATAGTCGATCCGTTAACTTCCGCAACATTGACCAGCGACTTATTGAGATTGGCGTAGCTACCGTCGCCAATCAATTCATCGAGAACAGTAGTGTTGCCGCTATCATCACAGCCACACTCCGCATAAGCAGCGCAGAGACAGGTAACATTTCTGGTTTGATTGAAGCCGGTATCCGTCTGTCTGCTGAGAACTTCTGCGTTCGTAGTGTTGGTAGCATTGGCAGAATGGTTGCGGAAGGTGTATGGATGATGGTATGGGTAGGAATATGCGCCATAGAGCCAAAGACCTGGGAGAATAGCTAAAGCGCCGGCGGCGAGAAAAACCGGTGCGATGCCCAGTGGCGATGAACGACCAGCAGCGTAGGGGACCTATATCATATAAGTTTTTCAATGGACAGAATCGGCCGGGGCTGAATACATACCGAAGCTCCCCCTCCATAATAGGATCCACCTCCGTATCCTCGCGCTGCTCCAGATCCGGTCTTTGTAGATCCACCGACTGATGAAGAAGACGATCCACGTCCAGCGGAGGAACTACTTTTCTTGTTAGACTTTGAAAACGAACACATGAGAGCAGCAATCGCGGCTCCTCCTCCTCCACCCTTTCTCTTGTGCAGAGTTGTTCGTGAAACATCATTGTCCATTTGCGACTTGAGCATTGGTACAGCATCACCAACGGCAAGTCCATCAAATGAAGTAGTGCCACCCTCTCCCTCTTCTCCCTCACTGATTTCACCCCCACTCCCCAAAAAATCGGAAATGACATACCCTGAACTAGAAGAACTAGAACTAGAACTTCCACCCTTTCCACTGCTGCTACTACTGCTACCTCCACCACCTTTTCCTCCCCCTCCTCCGCCGCCCTTTCTCTTAAATAGATCTCTTTCCTCGACCTCAACCTGTGCATATTCCCTCTCTTCTAGAGAGGCATCGTTGTACCAATTCGCTTCTCGCTGTTCGATATCATCGCGCGCAATAAGTTCGCCCTCAGATATGTACTGCGGGTGCGCTAGTGTCGACGACGACCACAGAAGTAGCAACGCTACTGTACAGAGATTCGATCTCATGATTAGTTTCAATGATAAATAATAAGATGTATTTTTTTTAAGATGCTCCCGTTAAGGAAAACTGATGTTTGAGAAATTTATGTCACAATTCGCTTGTGTACTTTGCTGCAAGAGATGTTTCACAACAAAATCTGTGGTGATAGTTAGATGGGCGTCATAAATATATAATCAAATTATATGATATAGGTACGGTTGATTGCACCATGCTAAAAAGAGTTTGCCTGACTGTACTGCCCAAAGTTAACAAGATTCACGCTGTGAAATTAGGTTGTATTTACCGGTATTTATCATTAAATAGGCTGAGAAGTGAACCAATTGAAATGTGACACTGCCACAAGAGGCTTGGCACTGCCATCATAAAGAAGTGCTTTCCAGCCACCATACATATCTTGGTATCAGGCAACAGACATAACAATCACCAGCAAAGTGATCAGACCTACACGAGCAACTTAACAAAGCAGATTTCAAAGGGTTTGCAAAGTATGAGTATTAATTGGTTCAATTCAATGATTTCATTGGATCGGATTGTTGAAAGTTAAAAAGATGGTGTGTTGCTCACTCATCTCATCACACTTGTCGAGGCGCAGAGTATCACCTGAGGAGGGGTGAGCCCCACGGATCTACCTACTATCCGATATGTAATGGCTCGGAAATAATTGAAGATTAGCTAGGTACCGGTACCTAATATGTGGTGGGTGTGGGGTTCAAATTTCAATGAGGTGGTCTCGGTGAGTCGGTGAGTCGGTGGTGTAGATCTAAACGATGAGAAGCTAGAAGCTACCTAGGTATCTACAGCTTCCAGAGTCTAAACTTAATTCAATATCTATCGTTGATTCCTTAAAGACCTTAGAGGTCCAAGTCCACTAGAACTGTGTTCGAAATCTTAAGAGTATTGGCAGACTTATTTAGGTCACATTGTCCATAGAACGAATTTGTGACGTTGATATTATTCCTCATTCCTCGTTATTATAACCAAAACTGCATGTAATGATCATCCATCCCCCCTAAGATAACTCTTTTTCTAGAACAGCAGGAGCGGTGATAGTTTTGCCCTTCAATTTCTCTAATCCTTCTCCACCCTATATGTATGATTAGTTTAGTTAGAGATCAGGAGGGGAAAATAACTTACATAACTGATCAATGGAGATACCTCAATACCGTCATCATTGTCCTTGCTGACAACAGTGGCACCCGCAGCTTGTACCCATCGTTTACCTTGATCCATGATGTGTTTCTTGCTGGTATCTTGATCATCTTCACCAGTGCCCTTAGCATTCTTTAGAGGTGAGAACTCATCCTCACGCTTGACTTCCATACAAGCAAACTTGTTAAGCTCCAACATTGGAAAGACATCGAAAACAAATTGCTCAAGCTTGATACCATTGGGCTTCTCGGGCTTGATAGTAGAGCCACTTTCGGTGTCTACGTAAGGAATCTTCTTACGTGCAACGTGGTGAGGTAACTTGTGAGCCCATTGTGGGATGGACTCTAAGAATCGGAAAGAGTAGTAGTGATTGACGATATTTGCTGCCCTGAACTTCAAGACATCCGGCTGCTTTACGTCTTTGGCCTCAGCAGTTTCCTTGTCGATTTCGGAGTATTCGACGACATCTGGCTTGCCATTTTTGAGTAAGATAAGTCCAACGGACTCAGTGGCATTTCTCTTCCTGACTACTTTTGTAGCAATATCCACGTCTTTGGCGGCCGAAAATCCAATGAAGACTGGGTCTGCTACTTTGACTAGACAATTGTCTACACAGTATGCGTGAATGTGTTTTATACCACGCTTTGTCATATCGGACATGACATTCGATGTAACAATTGCTTGGTAAATACCACCGTTTCCGTCTGGGGCCACAGCCACTTTACCCTTGCTCTCCAATAGAATCTTGCCATCATTTGAAATACAAGGGAGAACACCTTGCTCGAAAATAATGATGTTCTCCTTCTCCAAGCCAAAGTATCCATTTTCCTCGAAGTATTTCTCTGTAGGACCACGAGTTGGTCCGCTGGTCATAACATACCAGGGGACCACAACTTTCTTATCCGATCCCTTTCCAGCCTTCTTTTGTGCCAATGTCTGAACTCTGCGTATACGTTCTGCTTGTATTTGGAACAATGATTTCTGTGAGGGTAGATCGATGTTGAAACAACCTTTAGGGGCGGAGCTTCCCAATCGAGTTCCTTGACCGCCTGCCATAAGCACGACAGCAACTGTGTTCTCAGCAATCAAATCCAAACCCGACTCGTACCATTTCTCGATATCTTCAGGTTTCGAGTCGAGGATACTAGCAGTCGCAGACTCTGGCAAAGGCTCAAGGCCTGATTCCTTTTCTTCATTTTCTATCTTCGGGGGGTTGACAGCTCTGTCGGTGATCTTGTTGATGTATTCAGGGTCGAAACCAGAGAGTTGTTCGTAGAGGGCAGCTTTCTCTGCTACATCGAGGGAATCGTAGAAAGCGAAAACTTGGTCCTGTTTGGCTTTGGAGTACTTTTCCTTGAGCTGTTCAAGCTCGGCAGAGCTAGGTTCCTTTGGAGGGGCATCAGCAGCTGCTTTACCTCCAATGTGCATCTTTCCGAGTACGTTCTGAACGGCTTCCATGATTGTTTGATATTTGGGGGAATTCAATGTAAAATGAAGAATAGAAGATGGGTAAAGGGGAAGGTTATAAAGCTGTTATTTCTGTTGTGGAAAGCACCTTGCTGTACAGCCCCACAAGCAATTCACTTAAAGCATATATATAGCACAAAGCTCCGACATGGTCAGTAGCTACCTAGTAAAACCAAACAGCCACCTCCTTTCTGACACGGTCGTATTTATTTTTTCTACGTAAGCTGGCCCAACAAGAATACAATTCCTGTACAGGTCATTTTCAAGGCTCATTGTGTTACTAAGCTCGTATTGCATTGTTGACGATGAATTTTTTCGCATGAAATTCTAGATGTTCCTGTCGGACGAATACGACGTCATTGCTACCCTTGCTCAATATTTGCTAACCCTGCAGATTGTACCTGGATTTCACGAATTCAAGATGGCCGGACGCCAGAAATCAAAAACGCTCAAAGATGAAAGCGACGCAGGTATTTCGGCCAATCAATCGGTACCTAGTTTTAATGGCAGGTTAAATTTGTCCTCATTTACATTCTCTCCAAATGCGTCTTCTTCACCCAATACACCCGTAGGCCGGCAAAGTCCCCGTAAACCTCCACCTCCGCCGACTTTGTCAACTCCACAACCATCACCCACACCCTCTACACTCAAGCGCAAACTCTCCACGTCAGACGAGTCTGCGAGCTTTTCACCTTCCCCAAGCAAAAAAATCCCCTCCCGCAACCCCTCGTCCTATGCATCGCCATCCTTTTATGCACATCTTTCGCCCCTCCCTGATATACTAGCCCCAAATTTGCTATGCATCTTCGTGGGTTTGAATCCAGGTATACAAACAGCTCGGTCAGGACATGCTTATGCACATCCATCCAATCGGTTTTGGAAGTTGCTGTATTCCTCCGGTTGCACAACACGACTTCTGAAAGCTGAGGAAGATGGGCAACTGCCAGAATTATACTCGATGGGCAATACAAACATTGTAGAGCGACCAACTAGGAATGGGTCGGAATTATCAAAGCAAGAGATGGATGCCGGTGTGGAGGTGCTGGAGGAGAAGATAAGGAAGTTTAAACCAGAGTCGGTGGCGTTGGTGGGAAAGAGCATTTGGGAAAGTGTTTGGAGAGTGAGGAAAGGGAGAGCAATCAAGAAGGAAGAGTTCAAATACGGGTGGCAGACAGAAACAGAGAATTTTGGGGTGGTGGAAGGGGAAGAATGGGAAGGAGCTAGAGTATTTGTGGCATCTAGTACATCTGGGTTAGCGGCGGCATTATCATCCGCGGAAAGGGAGCATATATGGAAACAACTAGGTACGTGGATTGAGCAGAGAAGGAGGGAGAGACTCGAGCTAGATGGTAAAGCATGAAGTACTGGCTGTTGTTTGCGACATTCCCTGGTTTCATTTTGGCATGTCTTTTGTTAATATTCTTTACGTGTGCCTTCGTCTCCTCGGTGTCCCCGCAGGTCTGTGGTTTTTTGGCAGTGCGCAAAACTTCTTGATT
The DNA here is from genome assembly GCA_000812885.1 of Lanzia echinophila. NCBI lineage: Eukaryota > Fungi > Ascomycota > Leotiomycetes > Helotiales > Rutstroemiaceae > Lanzia > Lanzia echinophila. The sequence continues at coordinate 13,766 of JWJA01005240.1, forward strand.
TATCAAATGAAGCCGAACAATGGATTTTATATAGTCTTGGAAGTTTTCTTGGAGGGAGGGTGGTTGGGGTTTGATTTATTGAGAGAGATTGGGACAACAGATTCCATGAATTCAAACATTTTTTTTGTATAGAAGATTTGATTCATCAAGTGAGGTTTGGAGTTTGAATATTGTAATTGTCAACAAAGCGCATAGAAAATGGACAGACTTACGGACATGCCCAATCTAGAGAAATGCGGCTGCACATAAGATAGGACCTACCCATTTTACAGCGTATCTGGAGAAAATGTATTTACATTGACCACCAGTTGGAGTATATCGAGTTACCACTCCAATGGAAATGCAGCACATGATTAAAATTCGTTGCATCGTTGTAACATTATAATATCTCAAGCACGACCTTTCCCCTTACTCTTCCGGTTTCAATCAGCTTTATCGCTTTACCCCACCCTTCTGTCTCCTCATTTAACGCATCCTTGATAATTTCTTGGACTTGAATTGTCACCGCGCCTCTCTCGGCTAGCATGACAATCTTCTCGAGATATTCAGACTTGGCTTGGAAAGATATACAGCCATATCGAGGACCCCATATCCACCCTGATAAATAACGCCAGATTAACCTTGGGTTGCTGAAATAAGAGACAGGGCCACCGAGTTTCTTCACGTCATTCTTGTCACCAACAATAGTGACATATGCTCCATTTTTGTTGAGAAGTTCAGGCTGTGGAAAACATGAGCTGGAAGATCCAGGAAAATGTCAATTGATACTCACATATGCAGGAATGAGTTCCGTTCCACCCACGCAATCTACGATCAAGTCGTATTCAGATGCTCGAGCTCTGGTATCAACTAATGTCTGGAGCACCTTCTGGGTGGTATAGTCTATGATTTCATCCGCTCCTAAACTTTTAACATACTCTTCATTCCTGGCAGAACATATGGCGGTAACATGACAGTCGTATAGCAATTTTGCCACTTCCGATATGTTAGATCAGGATCAACATGGCGGGAATGCTACTTACACTGCACCACCCATGATCCAGTTCCTCCAGATGCCCCTCTCACAACTACCTTTCTCTGGGCTACACCGTCACTCTTGGGCAGCCAATTCAGACAAGAGAAGGCTGTAAATGCAACAAGGGGTATAGATGCAGCAGCATCGTGCGTTAGGCAATCCGGCTTCTTGACCACCGAATCGGAAGCAGGATTGACGGCAACACATTGACTAAATGTACCTTGCCCAAACTATACTCTCTTCGTTAGCTTTAAACATTTCCTAACGGAAACTACATAACACTGGGTGACAAACAGCCTGGAACAATAAACCGAAAACTTCCTCGCCCACAGACCAATTTCCCTTCACTTTATCACCAACAGCTACGATTGTGCCGGAGTAGTCACGTCCCATACCTTTTGAGCCAGAGACAACGGCAACAATACCTGCACGCCATAGCTGTGTATCTACTGGATTTATAGATGCGCAATTGACCTTTATCAATAATGTAGAGGCAGTTTGGATAGATGAGATGGGCTGCTCTTCAATGGAGAGCGGTCCTGCAAGAGTAGTAAAGCGGAGAGCTTTAAAGGTGGAGGGAATGGACATAATGACTAGAGTAGAATCTCCAGATTTCTAACTTCAATATATGAATTCAAATACGGGGGAGGGGGTTGTGGGGTGAGTAGTTCATTCGATGTTGAGAGATGGATAAAGTAGCGATATGATGAGGGGTAAATTTTTATTCGTCAACTTTAGAATACCTAAACTGGATGCATCAACTCAACGGATTGATGTCGGTATGTATTATTAACTACAGGTCAGTAATATATTAATATATGTAAATATCTATTTACTCAATTATGATAAACTTTGTGCCAAAGACGGATTCCAAAACCACCTGAGTATTACTACCAGCCAACTGATATTATTACTAGGTACCCAGTACCTAATATCTGCCAGGTAGTATCGAACAATGATCGTCTCAAGATTAGAGATTAGACGTTGAATTTATTTATCCAGCTTTACCATGTCAGCAAAATATGGTGTCAGGGATTGAGAGGCCCCCATGCTGGGCTAAACAAGGCTGAGTGAAGTGTCACAAGGAAAAGCTCCAACCCAAAACCAAACCCAAATTAAAAGTTGACGGGGAAATAAAAAAAAAAGCAAACTTAGCATTGGTGGGGCCGAGTTTCAATAATGATTCCAAGTTGTCAACATAACTTCTTCTTCTTCTTCTTCTTTCGTTTTCTTTAACCACAGTACAATAGTAATTTTTGAAGTTACTTGCTTGCATTCATTCTTTTCTTCTTACAGTACCATTATTGTCTTTTAAACGACTTGACTTCAACTTTGATTATGGCGTTTGAAATCGAAGTTCCCGGTGAGGCAGCCCCTCTTAATCCTCAGCAAGTCTATCTAGCTTTACAGTCGGCCGGATCTTCTCAACAATTAGCTATAAAATCAGGAACAAACCAACTAGAAGCTTGGCAGACACAAAGGGGTTACTATACTTTACTGCAGGTACTTGACTTTACTTTATTTTTGGGCGGTAGCATGAATGTTCATACAGCTAACTATGTAAACCTCCAGGCAGTATACCTTGATAAGTCCCTACCTTCCGAAATAAGGTATCTTGCCATCATACAGTTGAAGAATGGTATCGACAAATACTGGCGAAAGACGGCCTCGAATGCTATCAACGCAGAAGAGAAAGCGAACATACGATCACATCTATTACAAAGTGGATTCGAAGAGGCCGAAACACAAATCGCTTTACAAAATGCCTTGGTGATTTCGAAAGTAGTCCGAGTGGACTATCCCATGGATTGGCCGGATGTTCTTACCAATCTTATCCAAATGCTACGCAAAGCGAACGAGACAAATCAACTACATCTGCGAAGAGGCATGTTAATACTGCTACAAATTGTGAAGGAACTTGCAACAGCTCGATTGAGAAGGTCGCAATCGAGCTTGCAATCCGTTACACCTGAAATGCTTTTCCTGCTCGGGGGAATATATACTCAGAAAACCTCACAATGGCTTGGATTCTTCTTTGATAAAAACTCAGACGATGAAGGGGGGGCTAAGGAAGCCATGGAAAACAGTCTTATTGCGATCAAGATTATTCGAAGGCTGCTCATCGTAGGATATGAATACCCCAATCATGATAAAGATGTTCAGCAATTTTGGCAGCAATCCCAACACCAATTTGGCCAATTTCTTTCCTTGGTAAATGAAGAGCCAGCAGTTTTGATATCTCCTGCTAAAGAATTGGTTGAAAAACATCTTGTCCAGTTTGCAAAATTACATGTGCAAATGTCAAACACCCATCCGGCTGCATTTGCGCAATTGCCCAATTCCTTAGATCTAGTAAGAGCTTATTGGGGATTTGTTGCAAAATTTGGAGAAACCTTCGGGTCTACAACACAAGACTTTAGTGCAAAAGGACTTCGAACTGATGATGGCTCAAGGCAGGATAGACCGATTATGGAGAAGCTCTGTTTGAAAGGCCTCATACTCTTGAGGGCTTGCATCAAAATGGCATTCAGCCCAACGCAATCGTTTAAATACAGAACCCCCGAAGTCAAAGAAGAACAAAAACAAGCTGTAGCTTTTCTCAAATCCCAACTGCTCACTGACGAGATAGTCAGTCAGATAGCAAGCGTGATTGTGACAAAGTTCTTTGTCTTTCGGCAGGTTGACCTTGAGGCTTGGGAAGAAGATGAAGACGAGTGGGAAATACGAGAAGAAGGTGGTGGAGATAGTTGGGAATTCGAAATTCGACCTTGTGCAGAGAAACTATTCATGGACCTCGTTATCAATTTCAAAGATTTACTGGTGGAACCTTTGCTATTATTTTTTGGGTCCGTTGCAGGCACTAACGAGAACTCTGTGGTCACCAAAGATGCAGTATACACTGCTATGGGGCTTTCAGCTCCAGTTATTTACCAAAGCTTCGACTTCGACTCCTTCTTGACATCAACTTTAGTTAACGATGTACAACTAAATGGGCCAGGTTATAAGGTACTCCGACGCCGAATTGCTATTTTGATCGGTCAATGGATCACCATCAAAGTCTCACAAGCTAACAGGCCATTGGTCTATCAAATATACCAGCACCTCCTCAAATCCGAGGACGAGACTAACGATCACGTTGTTCGTATCACAGCTGCACGTCAATTCAAAGCTGTTGTTGATGATTTCGAATTCGACGTGGAATCTTTTCTTCCATTCGCCCCTGATATCCTCAGCCGAACCATGGCACTAATACAAGAAATTGAAAATACGGACACAAAAATCGTCATTTTAGGCACTATCAGAATGATCGCCCTCAGGTTAGAACATCATATCACCCCATATGCTGACCAGATTGTCTCTTTACTTCCTAGTCTATGGGAAGCATCTGGAGAAGAACACCTTTTGAAGCAAGCAATACTATCGATCCTCTCCACTCTAGTAGTCAGCATGAAGGCAGAAGCCCAAAGATACCATACATTAATGTTACCTTTGATCCAACGTGCCGTGGAACCAGGATCGGAAATGCAAGTATACCTCATGGAAGACGCTATTGAGCTTTGGTCTGCAATATTAGCTCAGACACCGGCACCTGCATCTCCTGAAGTCTTAGCTTTGATCGACTGCACGTTTCCTCTCCTCGAGCTTGGGTCTGATAATTTTCGGGATGTCCTCAATATCGTCAATGCATACATCTTACTCTCACCGGAAACTATGCTCGGCGATGCCGTTCGACTACGAACCATATCCTACATGACCACACTTCTTGGGATAACAAAACGCGATCTCGCGGGTTTAGTCACCACAATCGTTGAGAACTTGATACGTTCTGCGGAAAAACTTGGCGGTACAAATGGCGTAACACTTATTGTCAATGATTTGCACTCGAGTGGCTACACTGAGAAGATTTTTGCTGGCCTTCGTGATGCGTGGGAAGCTCACCAGACAACCGGTCCTGATCGCAAATATCCAAAACTGGATGACGTAGTGGAAACTGATTATTTCACCATTCTCGCACGTATTGCTCTGGCAGATCCTTCCGTGTTTGCAACCGTCCTCGCTAGTGTCGACGGTAACGTTGGAAATGTCTGGGGGTGGTTGAGCCAGGAGTGGTTCCGTCATTTCGATGCGATGGCATCAATAGAGCGACAGAAATTATCATGTCTCGCCCTGACTCGCTTGCTGGAGCTTCCGCCACCAATGACTCCGATTGTGCTAGGGAAATTGCAGGATTTCTTCGTCATGTGGACAAGTGTTATTAGTGAGATGATGGCGGGAAGGGATGATCTTGGTGATAATTTGATATGGGACCAACAACAAAGTAATGGCGACCAAGAAGGCGAAGAGAGTATTAGGACGATGAGATGGAATCTGGAAGATCCAGTGCATAGAGTTAGTGCATGGGAATTCGTCAGAGAGAGGTTGGGTGCGGTGGTAAACCTTTGTGGTGGGGATGAGCGATTTCAAGGGGAGTGGCTAGTTAACGTGGATGGAGATGTTTTAGCTGCCTATCAGAAGCTAGGGCAGAGCGAAGTGCATGAGTGAGAAGAGAGCCTAGGAAGGTTAGATGGCTTGACGCAATCGGGTATTATCGCGATCTCGCGTCTATATCGTTTGCAGATGATATACAACAAGATGAGATAAGGTACGCCGAGAAAATATCGAAGATGAACGGCATGTAATTGGGCAGCAGATAGAGATACCCCTTTTGGAAATTGAATATTTCAATGGAAACTGTATATCATGATTTTTGATCCCAACTTTGAAATAATCCATGCACCCTTCGATATGGCATTTTGCAACGAATCATTTGACGAGACAAGACAAACATTATACTAGTAGGAGTTTTCATGATACATATACAATATATTTAAAGCGATATTCATGGTATCTACAACAACTCCAATGAGGCATTCCAAACTTATTAACAAGAGAAACAAAGGCTAGTAAACTTATGGCTTCGCTAGTTACACTTGGAATAAGTAACAAGCTATAGGTTATGCCAAACCCGCTGACCGACATCAACAGTGACGGATTTCGAGTATTTCTCCATCGCATTCTGCTTTTTAAACACCCCCAGTACCCAAGATCTAAAAGAGCATATTCCCATATAATTCATGCCGTCCAATCCATATGCTTCTTCTACAAACAGAACCACCGTCCCGATAACTTCTCAAATAACGAAAATGTTACCCACTACCAACCCCTGACTTTCAACATGATACCTCCTTCTAATCCCTATACTTTTCGCCCGCCTCAACACCTCTACCGCCTCATCCCCGCCACCAACCATCACCATGCTGATCTGATGATGGCGCAACAATCCACTCGGCGTCATTTGCAGTTCGTCTAACAGCGGGCGTATCAATCTATGTTCACCATTCCTGCCACCGCCATCAACATCCTCATTTTTCTCCTCCCCGGGTTCTACATCATCTTCGTCGTCGGATACCATGATCACCAGTTTTAGTCCGGTGGATGTGGGCGTGAAGCTGGGTATGTTGGAGAGTTTGTCGGAAAAGGTGCAGCCGCCGCGTTTCATCACGATGACATGGTGGTGATGGACTGCTTCGTCGGGGAGTTTTTGCGAGCACGCTTCGCCGGCAACGAACACGGATGTGAAAGATAAAGTGGAAGATTGGGTCTTAGCTGTGTTGAGGTCTGGTGCCTCAGCGGCGTTTATCAAGAGATGAGCACCTTTGCCGGTGGGGAGAACAGCCGGGAGAGTGGCATAAGTGTAAGTTGGAGGTGTTTCGGGTTGCGGGAGAAGGGTTGCTGAAGGGTCGCGTAGCGCGGATGTAACTTGATGGAGGAGGGAGCTGAGGATCGTTCTATATTCAGCGGCTAATCCCACCTTGCTAATAATGTCATTGGTGTCTAAAGATATGCTTGCTGTTTCTTCGTAGGCTTGTTCGTCGTTCATAAATTCTTCGAAACTTCCAGACATGTTCTGATTCTGGTCAAAGACATGTTCGAGTTGCACGACAATATCTAGCATAACAGGGTCTCTAATACGTGTGAATGAAGGATCCGTAAGATCTCCTATGACATCGCGTGGTATGAAAATCTGTTCATCGCGTCCTAGGGGCAAATTTGCGATAGTCCCAACTCTCCACGAATCTGCGAGTCGATGGTCTGCCCCAGCATAGGATGACGAAGATGACTCGTGGACCATGCCCAGTTTTAGACCCGACAGTGTCTTCACCATAATGCCATCGTTCGTACGAACAAGTCCTTGGGGCCCAAGGATTATATTGAACGCGTTAGCAGATGATGCGGTATACAGAGGGTTCGTATTGGGAAATTCAATTGTGAAAGTGGTGGTGAGAGGAAGTTGGTCGCAAGTTCCATTGATTGGTATCATTGAAGTTGGGAGTGTCCATGGGAAATAGGTATGGTTGTTGACTTGTATATTCTCGCCGTCTATCGTCGGATGATGATGATTTGGGATCATATGCAATCCTATAAGACTCGACGCATGGAAGACATCTGCCCTAGCTGCTGTTGATGAGATGGTGAAAGGAACGGGCGGTGGAGGTGCAGGGCATGTATCCAGGACGATCGTTCCGGAATGGGGCTGAATTGCTTTGGTAGTCGCAGGTCTGTGAGGAGTAAGCGGGGGTTTTACCTTTTCACGGGGCAATAACAGAGGATGCCCTTCAGTCGTGAAAACATATGGAGCGTCAAGGTCGTTCAACGGATGATCAGGATCGAAAAGTAAGTAAAGATATTTTGCTGTTTCCCCAAGGAAGAAACTTTCCATTCGATCACTCTTCTCTCCTGTACGGACATCTTGCAGACCTGACCAACCGCATTTGGTCCAGCATCTGCGTTTGATATCCTTCAAAACCATTTCTCCAACATGAAGGTACCAAGGATCTCTAGTTGCACGGTACAGGTGATAATTGGACTCGATAAATTCAGGACGCCCTGGCCACCAGCCGAGTCCTCCCTCTATATGGCCGTCGCGTACTGACCATCTCTCGGGCAGGGCCGCGTATCTTGTCCATAGAGCAGTATAAAGCAAGTTTGTTTCGATTGCTTCTTCCACCTCTCCAGCCAAAGTCAATAAACCAGGATAATAAGCTCCTAAACTATCAATCCAAAATGTCTGAGGAGATCCAGTAATAAGATGGGCATTAACATAATGGGGATGGTGGGTGGGACTGTAAAGATGTCTCCTGATCGCTGCATGAGCTTCGTGCCACACTGCAAGGAATGCTTCGGGTGAATTTTGTTCTTCGCTCAACTGATTGTAAATCGTATTCGGATCTAGCCATGATTTGTGATGCTGCCTTTCGGTCGTCGTGTTGGGTGTGCTATGCCCAGAAAGCAGAATGTGGGTTTTGAGTGCATATTCGAAAAAGCTGTCGGTACCAGCCCCTATTCCAGCATATGGTCCAATCCATTGCCCATTTTCGGCGTCAACGCCTGCTCCTATGAGGCCAATATTGCTTCTTCTGTCCCATACCGCCCAAAACGATCGTTTTGCAAGTTGTTCGAACCGTGGGTCGCCGGTAAGCCGGCTCAAGGTTGTAAATTCGAGAACCAGGCTGCCTGCTCCGGCACTACATGTTTCAGTAATTTCCGGCAAGCCTTCCTCTTCAACAAAATCGCCCATATCTGAACCTTCATGCAGAGGAGATCTCACATAAAAGGGTATACCGTGCCGCAGGTTAACCCTCGGGTACGGCATACCTGTCGCTGTATAAAAGGCCGGGAGCAAACGTTCTGCCAAGTCCATCGCTAGACGTAGAAGTTGTCCATTATATTTCAGTCCATTTGGCCACGATATGGCAGGC
>JWJA01005242.1:0-13923 GCA_000812885.1 Lanzia echinophila
CCAAGATCAAGAATCTATCATTTATGACATGCAATTGAATATTAAATTATTGAGTGATTTGAACTTTGCTTTTTCCGGAGTGGGGGTTGAAGGAGAAGATATGAGGTCGCCGAATCGAATTTTTCGCATTTGGAACTGAATAGTGATAAGTAAGTTTAATAGAGGGTACCTGGCAGACTGGCTCTTTAGACTTTTTGCTATTCCTAGGCTTTGAAATAGAAGACAGCCACAGTACTTATTAGTGATGTTCGTATCGAGTCCGTACCTTGCGACATAGACTTGGACTTGCTTTTCTTTAATTCGCTCGAGACAATTCTACCACAAGTCATTGACGTATAATGACTGAGTGTCGAGCTCGAGTGTTTTCAATGAAGCGACGCATATGGATACGCAAATGAAGAAGAGGCCTCAGCAACCCGGAACAATGATGCCAATGTGAATGTTTTCGCCTTACTTGATCTCTGCTTGTCCTTCCTTATCTTGGAGCCCAATTGCATAACAAAAATTAAACTTTTGCTCTCAAATAGTCGCATGTCTAGAATAGAGCTTTAACCCACACATGTACACAGACTGGCCACAAGATAGATGATTCAATAATACCAACCGGGCAAATAAAGCATGCCCCGCTGAGCAACGTCTGTGCAGTAGTCAACAAAAATTTATTTTGGGACAAAACAACCGTCTGGTGTTCTGTCATACACCTGTGGCTGAAGACTTCACATAGCTGAGGATCCAAACTTTGCCCTATAATCTTGCTTCACTTCAAACAACAAAGTCAAGAGGATCCATATGGTTCTTTCAGGTGCTGTGCTATGGCTAGACTTTGGTTCGGCGATGAATTCATTCACTTCCGTAGGCAGCCATAGTCACTTGGAGTTTGAGATCGTTGTTGAACTCAGCACAGGCCTTTGCAACATAAGCATCGTTGGATTCCGCGATTTGCAATGAGTTACTTATCCGCTCGAGGCATTCGAGCACGCGTTTACTTGGTGTGTGCCAGTATTGCTGAAATTGTAGCGCTTTGTGCATGTGCTAGCTTGTTTGTAGAACCAGCATCATAGTAGCTCAACGCAAAATTAGCTTCCGACGTCCAGCCACTAAGCTTGCCGACAATAGAACTAAAACAGTGGCTCAACTTCATATTTGAGGATACTTTCTATGTACCTTTCTACGGCGTAAGACCATCAAACATTAGAAATCGAAGATTGAATGTGCAGACACCAAAAGAAAGAAAGAAAGCAGAACACCATGGTCTCATTCGACATGTCTAAGTCTTGTGGTGGCTAGCAAGATGCTCCGGACCATGGTGTAGCAGCGCAGGGAGGTTCGTTGTTCGTACGTATGGGGATTCTCAAATGTAGTAGTTATTGAGACCTATTTTGAGTGAGACGCAACCAGTTACCGACGATTGGTCCGTTAAGCAAAAGTGAATGAAGAAACCCAAGCGCTCCTTGATTATTTAACAGGCCATTAAGTGACTACCTTTATCGGAGCCATCGATCTTCCTCCACCGATGCCTTTCATAGTAACATTGCAATAATCATGCCAGCGCTGTTGCAAAAAAACAAATTCGGGGCTTGACGACGTTCAGCTGAAAATGAATCAAGACAAAAATACAAAGTCGATTACATCGTGATAATTTCCACAGCAGTTTGGGAACGTGGATGTACCTTTTCAAGTCAAGCCGAGCCGAGCCGAGCTGCAATCATTTTCTTTTTCCATATTTGAATCGAGGATCGACAAACAATGAAGCCGCCATGGATTGGAGGAATTGATAGATCAGATGTAATCGCCACAATCGACATTGCTTCTGGTATCCCGGTGGTGATGATCAGGATCAGCTCGAAATGGTTTGCTTCGCGAGATGAAATTGGAATTCGGCGGTATTGTTTTTTTTTGTTTGTTTCCCCCCCGCATTAGAAGCAAATAAGTGGTGGTGAAGCCTTCTTCATCCATCTTAGGAAGTTTTTTCCCTCAGCACCAGTGATTTGATACTGTGTATCAGAGTTCATGATTGGAGTGTCGTCGGTCAACGACCCTTGTTACACTGCTTTTAGGCAATCTTGGTGGCTGATGATCTTTGTGCGAGGCCGGGTTAGTGTTCCACAGATATGTTACTCAAAAGAATAATATAGCTTCATGATTAGTTAATTCACAGCCACATAGCATGGCATTCTTGGCCCCTCAATGTTTGTGATACTTTCAGTATTGGTTTGTTTTGTTTCGTGCAACGTTGAGATGAAATGTGGGGTGAAATTTTGACGATGCTGCATAATTTCCGAATTAGGCAACTGCTATATTTCCCGGAGAAAATCCCCGGTACTCCTTAGCTTGTGAATCTCTACTTCTATATTACAAAAACCCAAATTTTCGGTTAATTTGAAGCGTTTTCATTGGATAAAACTATTTGTAAAATTGCTGATTGGTTATCGGAATTTATATAAGTAATATTAAAGAAGTTTACGTAAGGAATATCAAAAAATTTTGTATGAAGGGATGTGTAGAAAAAACTTTTTCGCAATATATAATTCTTTAAAGAATCGTGATAAAATTATAAAAGTTTTATTATGAGAAAGAGCTCAATTGCTTGTATTTTACTTTTATTTTTAAGATTCTTTTTAAAAGGTTGATTAATTAATTAATTGAGAGAAGGAGAAGGAGAAGGAGAAGGAGGTTGAGTTGAGTTGAAGGTTGAAAAGCAATCCACATTTTAGCTTGATTTGAGGATGCATAGACTTAAAGTAAGAATATCAATATTATCAATATTATTAATATTAATATTTTAATTTTTTTGAGTGCTAATAAGAGGTAAAAAAGTAAAGGTAAAGGAGAAAGGTATATTATTAAATTGAGAAGGTAAGGCTTGCGGTAGTATAAGTGGCGATGTAGGTCTTAAGGTATGAAATATTGATTGGTGAGCTTGAAAGGCGAGTTAAGGGAGGTATTTCTGCTGAAGGGCTGGAGACAAAGCTTGTAGTATATATCTTTTGTTCGTAACCATCTCAGAGAATTCCTTAGCGGTTGTCTGCTCCGTAATCTTGGATTGCGGGTTTGGTTAGTCAACACTCGGAATTGATTTCAAAACCAAGAATCCATAAAGACTCTTATAATTTATTCAGCCTCAAATAGTAGCTTGCAGTTTTCTTATGCAACGTTGTTATCATAAAAAAATACAATAGATCAATCCCTGAAGTGTGTTGAAGCAAGTAATATCTTAAAGTATCCTCGTCGTCCCAATAAACATAATAGATAGGAGTATATAAACGCCATTATTTTCCCGACGCCATGCTATGCGCACCAATTGCGGGTAGTCGTTATTCCCATCCATCCCTAACGCCACCAGTACCCCTCTCCCAATTAACATTCAGACCGGACCTAAACCAACCAACTAATCATTCATCACTCATCATCGCTTCCGTAATTCATTCCGTGATTCAGGCTCTTCAAGCGGAAATGTGGAAGCTGTATTAGATGGCGTATCTCCAGTTCCATAGAATATTGAACCTTCTGATATTTGTAACGGCATGAGATCCGCACCCAGTGCTTCAGCGGTTTCGTATTTAGTAGCAATAGACTTGATATTGAAACAGGATTGCCCATCAATTAGGTCTTCACCAGCTTTCATTATGGTGACATGTTCGTCGGACCAGCAGTTTTTATGCCGATATATGGTGACCCACTCGAACCCGCCCCAATTAAGGCCGAGGTCTGTGGAATCCGGGGGAAAATTGTAGCAGTTGGTATTGTTCGTGGATTGAAGGTTGTTGGCGACCTTGACGATGTGGTTATCATCGTTTTCGATGCTGTAGAGTATTAGTTTATGTTGTAATGGACGAGATTTAATATGCCGTACCATCTATCCTGTGCATGGCCGTATCGAGATGAGAAGGCGGTAACAGTGGGGAGAGATGCCATCTTCTTCATATTGTTGATTGCAGCAGCATTGGCGGAGCTCAAGAGGAGGCCAAGAAGAGAAAGAACGTGTGAAGTATGCATACTGGTGGGTTGGTGAATGCGAATTACTGGACCGTCGAATGGAACGAGGGTTAGAATATGGAAACAGCAACAGAATGAATGTATGCCGAATTACAAGTTGCTTTGGAACAATGAATTTAGTGCGATATGATTCATATATATTTGAAGAAGCAGGTAAGCGCATAGATATACTTTAATAGGTCTTTGCTTCTGCTCCTCGAATAATTACAAGTCTGATCTCACCAACGATCCGCGACGCCATTTTGTGTCTTCATTGGTAAAAATGATTCATTTCACGGGCAGAACGATATGATTGAAGTAAATCTGAAGCGGTGAGATATAACTCCAGAGTATGCATCTCGGAAAGGGCTAATTGAGGCTATTTTCAAATCCTATAATGGGCATTTCATCGGATTGTTAGCCTATAAAATGTTGTTGATCGTATCGTTGCGCCTCCTAGGAAGTTCCACATGTAGAACTAAATCTTCCCACGCGCTTCCAACGATTCCACCCTTGCCTCAAACGGGTAGCGAGCTTGGAGGCCCCACTACTTGAACCGACGACGATTTAGGCTCAACGGTTCTATCGGTATCGGTATACAAACATTGTGAACACTCGGTATCGTATACTAAAGGCTCAGGTAAGCCGCCACAGTACTTCCATTTCCTTTCTTGGTATGTACAGTATCATTATATTCCGTCAGTGATAAAATGTGAGTTGAAATAAAGTTACCTTCTATAAATTTCAAGATGCTTTTAACGGCACAGAGTATATTTTAATACCAAATGGTAAAATGCCAAGCCGGCAATCCCATAACCGAGAGTTCCTAGACATCTTTCGCAAGGAGCCCACCCCATCTTTAGGAGCCGTTAGGCCCCCTTTATTTTCCGCACTAGGAGGGGCAGCAATTTAAGTTAAATAATGAAGTTGATTTCGCTCTCGCATGCACTGCCCACTGCCCACTGCCCAGTGCCTCCATCCTAATCCTACCCACCGTATAGAATTTCTTCTATCGGATATGGACGAGACTTATATAATCAGATGGGCGTTGTTGATGAATAGTTCAAACATCAAAAGAATGTATATAATTATCTGAAACTCAATAACCGAAATTATCCTAGATCATTTATCCTTCAACGGCCGCTCTTGATTTTCTATGAAAATGAATGAATGTGTTTCTTAGTTCACGATATCGAGTCCTCCTTGCCCACAACTCCTTCTTCCAACAACGCAAAGACAAATCAACTTAGAGAGGAGAAAAGTCTCGAGTCTAAAGTTTCAAAAAAAAAAAAAAGCCACCGTCTCATCCAACTTCAGCTCCCAACTAAGTAATGGCGGCAACAGTTCCAGCATAGACCGCAACATAATCAACCTCCATGCCACTCCCCAGTCCATCCTGTGTGTTTGCATTTGTAGGTCCAGGATAACTTCCTCCCACCGCTACATTCAGCAAGATATAAAATGGCGACCTGGCCAAGACCACCCAACTATCGTAATCACCAATATCCGCGCCTGATACAGTGAAATAGTTGTTGCCATCCAAGTACCAACGAATTGTTTGTCGTTCCCATGTTGATGGTTGTCTGTCAACCTTGATCTATATGAAGGTTCATGGTCAACCAAAACTGCAACTTCCAGATTAATTCACAAGTTCGAGATTATACTTACAGCCCAAGTATGCCATTGACTGCGATCAAAGCCCACAAACCCTTGGCGAAGCTGATTATTCGCCGCCCAATGAATCGTTGCGACATTGGTGCTGGCACCATTTATCAATTCCATAATGTCCCATTCGCCATTCTGTGGCCAGGGAACTCCGGCAGTGTTTTTGGACTCGCCCATAGCCCAGAAAGCAGGCCATATCCCCTGTTGCGCACTGGCGGGGTTGTTGCCCACTTTGATGGAGGCTTGGATCACCATCTTATGCTGAGCTTCGCATGTGAAGCTTTCCCATGAGGCGAGACGTGCTGAGGTCCACGCCCCAGAGGATGACTTGAGAGGGATGATGCGCAAAGTCCCCGAGCCGGAAAGCCCACCATTAGAGGCCGAGTCAGTATATTTCTCCTGCTCACCATTGGAGGGGGAAGAGGGAGTTTCGTAGTTCCATAAATTTTGGTTGACTTGACTGCCAGCTGCGCCATTGAAATCGTCGGACCAGATCACCTTATAGTTTTCCATGGAGGGGACCGCGAGTGAGGGAGAAAATTGTATAGCGATGATGGCCGTCAGAAGCCATAGCTTGAGGATAGGAGGGAATGAAAATGACATGCTGATTATGCTATGCTAGAGTATGATATATAGAGAAAGTAAATGAAGTGAGGTGAAGTTTGAGTTTGTGGATATCGTAGAACAGTGAGAGGATGGACTGATTTATACTTTCCAAAATTAGCATAAGAGATAGATTCTGAGTTCCTCCAAGCCGAGCTTCTCCCTTGGAATCTGTGAAGCGATAGCGACGGTAAATTATTACCCCCTAACGCCGCCATTCGCATCTCCTGCCAACCTCACACCAATTTACTTCGAGCTAGACCCGTGAGGATATAAACCACCATGATCGTACCGCGATATAATCACAAGTCTTACGATTTGGCGAGCAGCTGAAAATATGACAATATAAACCGGCCCACTGGCTTACAACACATAGAATTCTGGTCACAAATTCACAAGCTCTTGAAAATTCAGTCTACTAATGTCTGTAAAGACGTCTACCTACCCGTATACTGCAAATAGCCAAGGTCTCGGTTAAAGGGGACCTGCGTCAAAATATAATGTACGTATTCCTATTCAGGAAAGCTTATTCACAAACAAACATAATAAGCTTACTAGAAGCCCATTGCAAAAGCTGATGTACTTATAATGAGGGCGCTGTTGCCAAGGCTGACAAGCTAACGTCGGCAGTAAATATGGCAGATGAGAAATTGAAGTCGAAAAGAAACTTCGATACTGGATGTAACGTGGTATATTGAAACTTCGCCGAAGTGAAATCAACTGCAGGCCATTTAGAAGAAAACTGAACTCGTGGGGCTGACGAGAGTTCTGGTGACTGTAATCGCCAAGAGTGCCAAGAACCGTTGCCAAAGGTAATGCTCAGCCCTACAAGCAGAGTGATATTGATATGTACAGTGTTGCTACACCGTTCTTTGAGAAACATCCTACCAAGGAGTTGCTTCTGGTGCTCGGCTTGAATGAAGAACGTTAGTATAGCTCTCTGCTGCTTCATCGATACATTCCTTATATACTAACCTAAAAGAACAGAACTATCGCCAGCTTCGCCACATCAAGGGAAACAGGAGAAGTTTGCTATGGCAATGGTAGTAAGCCGAAAACGAATCCAATGATCAAATGTTCTGGAACGTAAATTTCAACCATCAGCAACTTTCCTTCAGGCTTCAGTGGCTTTCGGGTATGCTGAAGGGATTGGTGCGGATTGGATGTAGCATTGAAGACATTGGCTGGCAGCGATGACAACATCATACGAGCCCTCTTCAAATTCTTGCATAATTGGTTCTTGTTCGATATCAAGCGTTCTGAAGTTCATATGCTTGTTGTTCTGGAATCTGACCATTGCCTTTTCTAAAAAAATGATCGGCTAATATCAGTAAAATCGTATGTCTCATATTTTGCCATGCCATCCTTTACAAGTGTTTTGCCGAGAAACTTTGTCGTTGTACCCATGCCTCCGCCAATTTCGAGGATCCTCATAGCAGGATTCTTATGAATCAAGGCATCCAGATAACGGAATATGCGCTGTTAGGACCTGGAAATGTCATGCATTTCCTCGTAAAATTTTCCGATTAGATTCTCATCTTGAAAAATAAACTGCAGCGTATCGAGCTCACTCGAAAGTATTTGCGCGAGATTTTGGCCGACTTTCACGTAGAGTTCTCCTTGGCGGGTGCCCAAGTTCTTACATATCTCCGCTCTCCAACAAGATTCTTTCATCAGACTCTGACGATGGGTCGCTGATCTATTGGTGTCGCGGCAAGGTCACGATCAAGCTGTGATTGCATCCATACAACATATCTTTCGAGGCGAGCCTGTGGTTCTTTGTGAGACTTGTGCAGCTGGTCAACAGCGTCGGCTCCGTAAGCAAGCACAACCCTTTTGAAATTGCGCCACCATCTCAGGTCTTCGGTTTGCTGCTCATAATCAATTTCGCAATACTGCTGTATCTGGGGTGCAGACAGCGTATAACCTCGGTTTCATCCTTCTGATTCGAGGATATTTTTGAATGAAGCTCGGGTAGTTTAACCGTACAATGATTTGCTGTAAAGCCATGGTCTTGGAGGCGGTGAAAAACATCATCAAGCAGTTAAAATTTGAATAAATATGAAGATATGCTATAATTGAATGATGATAACATTGTAGTTATTGAAGTATATTAAGTAATTATATAGATTCAAAATATAAATAAATCAAAAGTAAGTGGTGGTGAGGTAGGTGAGGTAGGTAAGGACCCAACAGTGGTTTCAACCGCATAGCTAGGATAGAATATTATCTGCAACTTAGATGGTGAATGGCTCGGCAGAATGTCAACCGAAGGAGTGTAGTGGCAAAATATGCACCAATGCTATTTCGTGCATAGTCAAATCATTTGTTGCATTTCTTTCAGGGTTGTATCTGAACTCCAACAGTCAGGGACCCCACACTTTCTTACCCATCTTCACACCCTTGAGATACCGTCACACCATACACCGGGTGCCCAGACTTCATATCTCCTGTATCTTGACGCTATCAAAGAGGTTTCAGGTATGGCTCAATCCGTTCTGGTATATGCTAAGATTCCGCCATGCTTTAGTTTCACACTGACTTATGTCAGCCATAAACATTGAGATGAGGTCACACGTTTCTTTGATTTTTCTTGAATGAATCAGGACTATGCAAATAGCTTTTCAGATACACAGAGTATGTATTTTTAATAAAATCTGCTCTGTGTGAAGAACATCATGCCTCCTGTTCCAAGGCAGCACCTGAATAATTAGATAACCAGCGAGATAAAAAAGAAATAAACGAGCCCCAATAATGGCTCGATAGAGCATCAGTCCAAAACGAAATGGGCACGTCGACAACGAGCAACTCGCAGCAATTGGCATCACAAGTCCTGTGTCATCCTTTTACGAAATTGAACCATTGGCCCATCCCTAACAGCAATAAATGCATCCCTAACCACAATTGTATTTTTGTCTCTCATTCCCCAACCTAGATGGGGAGAACCTCCTCCCAGACCATCTCCAGGCATGAGCCTTACGTCCATACGATATAGAGTCTTGGCAATCGCAATTGATAGCTCTTGCATGGCAAGCTTTTAGCCCGCACAGTTACCTGAACCGATTGAGAAAGGATTGAAAGCCGCACGTGCATGAGCAACATCCTCGGTAGTTACACCAGCCTCAGGAATCCATCGCTCGGGACGGAAATTCCACGGATCCTGATAGTACTCTTGGTTATGCATAATCGACCATCCGGTGACTCCAACACTGGTGCCTGCGGGTATGTGATCGCCTTCAATATCAAGTCCCCCTGGCAAAACTTCTCGTGTGAACTCTGATGGTGCAGCGGGAATGCAGCGAAGAGCCTCGTCAATACATGCTTGTAAATATTTACACGAGGCAAGAGTTGGCCCTATTCTAATATCGTCTGCAGACTGGAATTTTGTACATATTTCCTCGACTAATTTGGAGTAAACTCTAGGAGATCTGAGAATATAAAACCAGAAACCGATCATAGTCGCTGACGTAGTGTCGGTTCCAGCGACGATAAGCAGGTTTGCCTCGGCATGTAGTTCATCGGTTGTGTATGCTGGATGCCTGCGTCGTCTGTCGCATTGAATAGATAATGAAATATGTCTTTACGACCCTGACCATTTGTAGAACTTGTCTTACTCAGGGCCTTTTCTTCCTTTCTCCTCTGAGAAACACTTTCTTCTACAAAATGATAGTACTCCTTGACGTTTTTCGGCACTCCGCGATTGAAAATGGCATCGAGTCCACGAGGTTTCAACCAGACCCATAGTCTCAAAATGGGAGAATGCGCGATCTATTTCCGTTAGTATACGTGCTTGTATGCCCATGTTAGCTACTTACTGAATACATGAACTGCATGTAGTCTGCACTGAAATTGATGTTAGTAGTTTATACCGCAAAGTCATTTCGGCAAGAGTGGGATCCTCCTGTGTATTCATAAATTTCTTGAAACGACTGCTGAACAACGAGCGAAACATATAGACGGAAGATGATCAAGTTCACTCACGTGGTATGTGGCATATGCCTGAATGGATTGTCTCCGGTCTCTTTGAGATTAAAACTTTTGCCAAAGCACAAGTCGCCCATAATATCGAAGACAAGATAATCTGTCAGCTCAGTCATATTCTTAGCCTCTGTCCATTCTTCGCCGTAGTTGCCTTGCAGCATAATCTCATTCCAACGATCAACATGTCTTATGACGAAAGCTTCGGCGGATCGTATTGCCTCTGCAGAGAAAGCTCGATTCAATACTCGCCGTTTGCGTGCATGGATTGCTTTATCGACAGTATTCAAAGTACTGATTTCGTGTGTGTTGCGGGGCCAGATCTCGTAAAATTTACCCCTTTTCACATTGGCCTTTTCCTGATGTATAGTGCGATAAGCACTTGGGTTGTTAAAGAGAACTCCATCAGGTTTAAAACGAAAGGCATCTCCTGTTCATTAGATCAGTTCCACCTGTGCCCAAATGTGCATTACAGCTCTGAATTAAAGCTTACCGTACTGCTCGTGGCATCGCCAGATCCAGACATGTCGATAACCTTTTGTCGCGTAGTAGAAGTTCGGCCAGGCAGATATTTTGGCTAGAAAGGGGCCAGGATATTTAGCTAGCGGGCTAAAATAGAGATTGTAAACAGCAAATACTACATACTAATGGAGATATTAGTGACGAAGACAAATGATATGTAGTCAAATAATAAGGCAAGTGACTTACATATATAACAAACGACGCTAGGCTGATAAGCAATAGCCTTGTGTAAGGCATATTTTCCTCCATCGTGAAGCCAAAGATCATCGTGTACTTAAAGATGGAAGAATATAAGCATAGAAGTATAAGAGACAAGAAGAAGCTCTCAGCAGAATAATATGTGGGAACAATGAAGATAGGGAGTTTTTAATTCCTCGTATGCGACCATTGAGATTATCAGGTCCCAACTGTTGGGATTATTAGCCGTGTACCTAGGTAGTCACACGCATTTGGGATCGATAGTTCCTTTCCATGTTTAATGCGAAAGAGGTGAATTTCCCTGTAGAAGCGATGTGATACGCCAAAAAATATACATATTGTTGGCTACTAGTTGTGCTCCGTACTGCGCCCATTTGAGTCGGATTATTTGTTTTGCTCCCGCACTCCATTTTTGTGCCCATCAATTTCTTTTGCATATCTGCATAATTGCCTGCACTGCAATTATTCTTGAGTTTCCAAATCTCAACAGTAGGATGGCCGAATCATCGGAAACTATCGTAAAAAAGATTCGGGCTTTAGACCCAATGATTTCGGAGCTATTGACCATCAGCGGCTCGCCTTGCCTTTCCATCGGGGTGCTTCATCAAGGCGAGACTATTTATACTAATCATCGCGGAACACTTGATGCCTCACAGTGCGTCCAGCCTAATGATGAGACAATATACCGCATTGCATCCTTCACAAAGATTCTGACAGTTGGTGCCCTCGCTTTGCTCGTCGAAGAAGGACACTTTCACTGGGAGACGCGGATTTATGAGATCTTGCCAGAATTCAAGCTTCGGAACGATGAGATAGGCCGGGAAGCAACTTTACTTGATGTGCTGTCGAATCGTACTGGACTTGCTCAAGCCTATGGTTTTTGGACCCAGCATAATAACGACTTCCTCCTACCCAAGGATGAGATCGTCCGGATGAGCTGTCACATTCAGGCGGTGAAACCATTTCGCAAATCATTCTGTTATACAAATTGGAATTATGGGCTTGCAACAGCTGTTATCGAGAAGGTCACTGAGAAGACATTTGGGACGTTTGTCAAGGAGAGAATTTTGGATCCTTTGGACATGCGACGCACTACAATTGGAGAGCCAGAGAGCAAATTTTGTTTCTTTGCCTTTGCACCCCTATGGCTTATAATTGGGACAAAACTATTCCTGGCGGCCACTGTATCAATGAGGCCCCAACCATCAGGGTTAGGGAGGGAGAGAGGGAGGTTGAGGTTTGCAAAAAATTAAAATTACTTACTTTATATTCACTTCCATCCAACCCATTCACTATCCTTAAATTCACTCTCCTTTTACCCATTTACTATTTATTTCATATCTCATCCTCCCTCTCTTTCCTCCCTCCCTACATAGCCGAATTCGACCTTCAATTCGAACTTATCGAGCTTAATCAAACTTCGATTCAATCGGGTAATCGAGCAATTAATAAGGAAAGTAAAGGTAATTGGTAATTTGTCCTTAACAAAAATACGTACCGCCAAAATAGTTTAGGCTGTTTTTTTGGTTGCCTATTAGCGCCAAAAGCATTTTAAGTATCCCATTCGAAAATAGCAGCCATTATGGCTCTTCATCGTGTTTTGCAGTCGCTAATGTACCATATAGAACAATTCGAACGCCTTCTTTGGTGCCACCAACCCTCTCTCCCTTCTTCCCCTTCAATTTCCAGTGTTTATCCTTCTCCTCTTACTCTGGGAAATCTCGATATGGAAATACTTTAACCTCCTTTATTATCGATCGTCGCAGTAATTAAAAATTATTCTTCAAATCCGCATAGGCTTTGGTTCACTGAAATCCGGCCAGTGAATCACGTCGATAAAACCGTCCATTCATGATATCTCCACTGTTGACATGCACTACGAAGCCTGTTCGTACACAAAGTTACTGGGGAGTATTGGCACTGTCTTTCAATATAAGGATTGTTTCAATATTTTATACGGTCAGATTTATCCAAGATGTAGTTTGCTGAAGGAGATGTGTGTGTAAAAATATTGCAAGCCTCTAGGAGGAACCTTGGTATGTAGGTAGCATGTCCTGAGGCATCAGTACCTACCTAGGTACTTATATAGCACTAAAATCGATTCACCGGCATTTCGCATTTTCTATGTGTCATCGTGTCGCCATCTACCATACCAACACGATGATTCCCATCCATCCCCACAAACTCCTTTTATACCTACACTCCTTTCGGCATTGAACATCAAATATAGATGTATGATTACCTACTAGGTAGGTATGTAAGACTGAAATGACGAAAACTCTCCGACATATTACATATTCAACCCCGAACACTACCCCGGATTTCAAAAGTCTGAGAGTGGGTTTCTAAATTAGTGAATCTCAGCTACTCATGTCTCCGGTACAGTGCAATTTACCTTTATGATCCGGAGATGTTGATTTTGCAGATGGATTCCCTTTGTCATGAGTTACCTGTCCTGTGTTCGTGGTTTCATATATGGTACCAATAAAACTTTCGTGTTTGTTGATGGGTTTGATAGTTTTTTCTTATAGTATATTTCCTCACAATTACATATTTTCTTAAAAATTTATTTCCTTTGGTTCGTTCAGCTTAGCAGAAGTCATGCCTAGCAACCATGTCACTTTAGATTTTAATATAGATGATTACATCAACCCCATCATACCCTCTTCTAGACTTCATACTCTCCCTCCATACATTTCATGGTTCTTTGGCTTTCGAAAAAGACCAAGACAGCGGGTAGGTACGCTGGTAATTTGGCTCTGGGCGCTTGTAGGGGGATTTTGCGGCATTGCGATCGTAGAGGGTGTTTTTTCCACACCGTATTTTAGGGACCATGGAGTTCCTCTAGTTATTGGTAGTTTCGTATGTGGTTTGCTACATCTTTTGTCCCCCGAATCGGTAATGAGATGGGTGTGATATTAACAAGTGTTTAGGGAGCTGCAGCAATCCTAGAATACAACGCGATCGACTCACCATTATCAC
>JWJA01005243.1:0-13652 GCA_000812885.1 Lanzia echinophila
AGAAGAGTTTGATGGCGACCAGGCAAAGGGGGTGAACTAGCTCGAACAGTAACAGCGGCTTGCATTTGGGAGGGTTGCTTGATGTGGGCAATAGGCATCGGCCGGTTTGTCACCCACTCCCCCCAAGTTTGAGGGCGCCACGAGCGACTAGACATTCGTACAAGAAAGACTGGGTTTTGCTGATGTGCGCATGTAACAAACAAGAAGGGTAATAATGGTGATACCCAAGTGATGCTTTACTCGAAATGTTATGAACAAGTAAAAGTAATGGGTATTTCACATTTGGTGCCCTGATGTTATGTCAAACCACCTCAATTTTTGCTTGTCATGAGAAATATGAAATACAGATAAACAGATAGTAAACCAAATAATATAGGTTCTCGGAAAAGGTATTGGATGTTTTGTTGCAAAGTACAGATGTAAATGGCGTGGATAAAGTCAAATGTGGGAGATAGTGCAGTAGGTCAGCTGCTAGCTTTTTTGCTCCTTCCTTTTTGAAATGTCCAAATTACTCAAAACTCACCATTGACCTAGTATGTGGTACCTTAACAAATTTTATCCCTCCTACGCTTATGGAAGCGGGGTTTTTTTTTGAGCAGAGTAATAATTGGCATATATTGTCTTGCAATGAATATGAATATACTTATTTAACAAAATGTCTTCGGAACCAAAAACCACCTAGAAAAGGATACACGAGGAAAAATAGTTGATAACTAGCTGGTAGTTCTGGTAAAGTCCCACTAGCCATGCCAGCTACCTACAGTATTCATATACAGATACTTCACTACCCTTTTTTGAATATCCAAAAATATCGGCTCGAGTTTGTAGCAGATAAGCTTAATTTGGTTGAGATTAGAACGTCATCGGATGAGGACGCCCCATACTCATCGATGACCTTGATATGGGAATTCTGATAAGAAATTGGAAGTGAATATCCGTTTCCTCATGCAATGCAGTAACATGGATGCCAAAGATTCTGTACATTGGTCCTCTGCTTACAATACTTGACCAACTGGATTCTGTACAGGATTTCCATCACTGTCCGGAATGATTGTGGCCACAGATCAATGTACCGGCTTTCTTGCTGCAGCTCAAACTCATCGTACAGTTTTAGAGCCACTGGATGGTACTTGCGACTGGAGAACTTGAGCTGCAACGTAATCCTTCGCGCCCGCAAGTAGAGTCGCAACACCAACATCGTATCAAGCTGGAGATCACCGGAGTTTATCTCTTTATGCTCTCTGGAAGCGGGACGACGGGTCAAAGTTTGGCCTTTGCTTTCAGCTCCTCTCTTTTCCATGCCTTGTTTATCATAAAGTTTCTCCAACAGGTCCACAAACCTGCAAGTCCAGCTAGCGGAGGGCACAAAAGTAATAACCATGCCCACCATCTAGGACTTTTTCTTTGCACGGCTTCCATAATTTTGAAAAGCTCCGCTTTTAATTCATCCTTTCCCTTATCATTCCACACCACCACACCCCGCCCTTCTCCTCTAGCTTCGCACCTCTTGGCTTTCTCGCGTACATCGCCTTGACTTTTGACTCTATTCTCCGCATCCTCGTCCGTGAGATGTGCATCTCTATCCCTCAATCTTTGCATCTGTATTTTTGGATCGCTCACAGCAACAACAAAGATCGTGCCACAAATAACATCGAGACCACCTTCGAAGAGTAGTGGCACATCCAGAACGACCGCCCAGCATCCCTTCAAATAATAGCGTAACAATTGTTTGTATATTTCGTTCCTGACTGCCGGATGTACAATTCCATTCAGTACTCCCCGGTCTCTTTTTCTTTCCTCGCTATCCCCAAACACCCTTCGGCCGAGCGCAGGTCTATTTAACGGTGCACCTTTTGTGCTATCGTGATCGGGAGAAGGAGGAAGTAGAAGATCGGGGGTAGTGGGAGAGAAATGTTCGACAACTTTCTTGTAGCCTGGAGTTCCGGGCTCCAGGACTTTACGCGCAATTAGGTCGGCATCGATTACAGGAAGGGCATAGGGAGGTTGAGAAAGAATCGTCGATACAGTAGATTTACCCGTGGCAATGGAACCGGTGAGACCAATTAATAGCATATCGTCAGTTGATGAACTTTGATGATGTGAATTGATACTTACTAGTAGAGCTGGTAGTTTTGTAGCTTGCGGGGAAATTAGTGAGCAGCTGAGCCGAGGTGATCCGAATGCGGCCGCTTTTGTGCCGAGCTATTGTAAATTAAATTTTGGCCTGACTTGGCCAGCCTAGCTCAAATAATAGCCCAGCATTTGCTCTACGCAGCGTAAATTGGTACATTTACTAATTAATGCCATTCAAGCCCCCCTCCATTTGTTTTATAGCAATTCCAACTGTTATTTGTATCTTTTCCACCACCGTTCTAATCCACCATATGTCATTTAGACCATTGCGTCTCAATTATTGCTTTTTAAAAGGGACCCTCCAATAAAACCCTCTCAATTCGTTCGTTTCATATTCCTCTTCTTACAGGCTGGAAACTCACAAAGTATAATCAACCGTTTCTAATTTTCTACCTAAGTAGGTAGGTATTTGAGGATTAGTAATGGCTGATTTATTTTGCAGCTTATTATGATGATTATTGACCTTTCTTTCACTTCATCTGCACATCATGTGAGAATTGCTATTGGCGTTAATATCGATTTGCTTCGTGATATCATCTTTCTCTCCCCTTTCTCCGCCGCTATAGCTATACCAAATCTCCTCCGCTTTTGGATCTATACTTCGTACTCCATATTCAAGGAAGAGGCACGAAATTTATTGTGGCAAGATTCTCCATTTTCGGTTTGCTTCTAAAATGGATCAGGTCTATCACAGGAGTAACGATTGTAGAAGCTCATCCGATGACAATATTGTTCCAAATAGAGTAGATTGGTTTAGTAACTTGAGATGATAACTTTGTCAAGAGCAAAGTGCCGTCTACATAACTACGCACTATGCAGTACACAGTGAGTGAAGTACGTTTCGGCGTTGCTTCCCCCTTCATCATTATCACCGAGGTAGTTACCTAGGCATAAATCATGTTTCAAATTGTGTTCGGGGGTTGCAAAGTACATAATGAGTATGTTCATTGAGTTCGAAATAGCAAAATGCGGACCATTATACTTTCAACCGATTTCGTAAAAATGTACATATTTGTCAGAGCAGCGAAATTATGAATGATAGTTACCAGAGTAATATTCGAAGTCAACTGGAGTCTGGAACGAGATGGCATGATTTATGAGACTAAAACAGCGTTGAAGATAATAAACTCCATCTGTTATTTCTCTCGAGAGGATGAAGCTACAGATGAACCCTCGCAAGTCTACTTCCAATATTCATTTATCATCCTGGCTCGGACTCTCTACTAGTAGGGCAAATCTCATTTTGTATTCCATTCTGTATGCACCTAGTCCTGTATCTTAGTGGAGCAGAGCTGCGCCCCTCCTTCGCTTTTTCCTTGCTGTATTCCGCCCCCTGTTATAATCGGCAAACAGCATACAGCAGAACAAGGCATCCACATCGGACTTGTTAGATTTGGGAATATGGGGGTTTGTTACATCCATCGATTCCTATTTGACGATAGACATTGATGTGCAGCTGTAACCTACAGCAACATTGATTCAACAATTTGTTTTAAGGGGCGACGACGAACTGGGGGACATATACGCATGCATCAAATGACACTAAATCATGGCATACGTATCTGTTCGTCCAATTTGTCGACTGTACTGTATTTTCCCCCAAGTTGATCTTCAGCAATGCGTGGGGACACTCCGAGAGATGCAGTTTATTCTTTCAAACTTTTTTGCTCTGCTTGCAAATCCCAACATCCGATTGTCGCATTCAGGTCGTAAAAACTACGAAATGCGACTACCGTACCTTGCACATATCTTTCAGTCAGGGACTCGGGGTATGGAACCGCGCTTTGAAGTTCGATACCTTCCACAACGGAATGTACATCTCCATATATAGCCCTATATACAGAGGAATGGCCTTATATAATTTCCCAAAGCATTGTAACCATAAAAAACGATCTGCAATTTTGGTCTAGAACTTGCTTCCTACCCTGCAAATAAACAGGTGATCCAAATTGAGGGTGCACTACGTAGTAATTTGTCAGTATTAAATGACTTCTACTGGCTAAGAAACCCTCCATTTTATGATACACAAGTGGATTGTACACGTGGAGATGCGTGGTAGCCCTCTGTACAGTGAACAGAGAAACCCGGGGAAGTTGTCTCAGCTCTAGGCCTAGATTCGAGCCTTGCCGTTCTTGGGAGGTGGGGATGAAGTTTGATTTCAGCGTTACAGTAATTAATAGTGGGTAGTGACCCTGAGTTTCATCTAGGTTGCTGTAGAACTACTTTATTTATAATGTACGGTTATTATGTATTATTGCTGGGTTTTCATATTTTCATCTGCGGTCTCTGGGGGATCATTGTTTATGAGGTGCTATATGTATTTGGGTAGGGTTAACCAGCAAGCGGTCCTGTTTTTTACCTACAAATCTTCACGAGTTTAGCTTGTAATAATACATGCTTCTCGTATTGTTATCAAGAAGATGCGGAATTATAGCTTATAGCGCAGTGAAAATGATCGAAATTCGAATTCTGGATTGGGCTGGCGGAATCTAGTTTCGAGGAAGTGATAAGCATTTCCTAACCCTAAAATGATTTGCATTTACAGTGATGTCGTGATCCACACGTGGCGAACATCAAAGCTCGCACCGGTCTGTTCATCGGATCGGATCGACTGATTATCTGTCTTAAACTGGGAAGCAATTCGGGAAATGTTAGTGCAAATCGCCGCGGCGAAAGGGACAAAGCTCTTTCAGACCACTATATGAACAGGACGACAGGTCCGGGTCGGTGGCAAAACATCATGCCTCGTTTCTAGATCTTGGAACGACTGCATGGTTGCGGCGATGGTTTGACGCAGTGGAATGGAATAATACAAGCAACTAAATGTACCTAAGACTTCCAGGCAACCTTACAGGCTATGAGCTTTTGGAGAAAAGTTGAAACTTCCAGTATATGGGTAAAAAATTGAAACACATCTTCTCTGAAGCATTAGGTTGATTAAAAGTAATCATGTAAAGTTCCAAGCAAAAAGCTCGAAGGGTAAATATTGGTATCAAATGAATATATCTATTGTACGTGACAGACCTCCAACCTATTTTATGGTATCTCAGCCATTTCCTATCATTTCCAGCCATAACCCCAAAAATCCAC
This sequence comes from Lanzia echinophila, assembly GCA_000812885.1. Lineage (NCBI taxonomy): Eukaryota > Fungi > Ascomycota > Leotiomycetes > Helotiales > Rutstroemiaceae > Lanzia > Lanzia echinophila. The sequence continues at coordinate 5,224 of JWJA01005243.1, forward strand.
CATAGGCCAAGGATGGCGCCAGCGCACAACGCTAAAAGCATTAACATCGTCACGGGTCGTATCGCAAACATAATATCAATTTACCAAACCCCATGCATGAGCCAGTCCTAAATCTTAGAAGCCGTTTGGATTGGCCTGCGGGACCAGTTCCGTGTCGCTCTTTCCAGTCTCTGTATATTGCACGCTCACATTCGTCGTCTTGACGATTCCATCATATCGAAGAATCGACTCTTCGCTATCGCGCGTGCCTGAGACCTCCGCATGCCCCCGATAAGCACGCGACCTGACTTCTACTTTGTCATTCCCAGCGGGCAAATCTTTCAGCTCGAATGCGCCGGGCGGACGACGTCCTATTTTCGACTTTTGCGTACCCACCCCATATCGTGCTGGTGTTGCGGTGTCGTAGCCTGTTACATAGGAGTCTCCAAAAGCGCCAAAGAATCTTGGGAAAAAGCGGCGCAAAAGAGGCTTCAGAGCGGGTGCGGAGGCCGTGGTTATGGCCAGGCCATTTTCAATTGCCGGGACAGAGTAGCCCATAGCGTAAGTTGGATCTGATGATGGTGTGCCGTAAAAAAGGTCGATAAGTGTTACTAAACGCCAGATTGATACTATTGTGACACTGTAGCCTGCTGTCAGCTTGTTATGTATTTGAAGGGGTCTTGTTGCAGTCGCAACTGTGTATATGAGTGGGTAGCGAACTTACAGAAACCCTAAGAAGAACACGGACATAACCGCAATCTTCATTTTTTTGGTCATTTTCAAGGGAGCCACGATCCACACTGGTATGCCGAGAACCACGATATCAGTTACAATCGATATGATGGCCGTTACGACAAAAAACCTGTATTTGTCGATGCATTTACCACCCGCAACAGTATGATCCCAGATGTACCTAAAGGGGTGACATTGCAAGAGGGTAACCGTAAAAACAGACACCAATAGTAACGTGTTGAAAGTTAGAAGCCCATAGATCGTATATCGAATGTTCTTTTTCTGACCGGTTAGACGAAGAAGGAAGATTAAAACCGAGTTCTTGACGATGCCGAGTTGGGGATTATAGAATATTTGGGTCAAGAATTCGTACTGTAAACATATGTTCAGCTTTTGTCTACCAAAGTGGAATTGTAGAGTGAAGCGAACCTTTGCTACGTCGACTAAATCAATATTCGTAGGTATTTGCCAGACATGTCGACCCATACCAGTTATCGATACATCTGCAGACGGACATGTTTAGCATGAATTGTGATATATCCTCAATACATTGTGACTTGGACAAAGGTGACGCCTGAAGAATGAAAACTTACAAGTATACATTATATAAGCCTCACCGATAGAGATGCATACGGCGAGACAAATGAGGCCATCGTCTACCATCAGTCAGTATCCAATCCATGGGGGAGCCAAACCCGGACGTACCCCATCCAAATTGTTTGAATGATAATCTACTCCATGTTCTGAGCAACACCACAATAAAGGACACTACGGGAAAGAACACTATCAGAAAAAAATTAAAGAACTGCAGCGGATACTCCACCATCGTGAGTGAATCGATAATGAGGACCGTTGCTCAATTCGAATGATTTATCAGCCTATACGAGATCACCTATATGATGGTTCGAGATCGAGTTCTCTATATAAGTTATACAGTTCCAGAATCTTTCCAACTAGATCTAGAACTCGAATAGAGGAACTCAAATTGGGTTTGAGCTTTATCATCTCAAAGAGGATTGCTTCCCATGTTTGTACCATACCGGGTATCCAACATCCTGATCTCCAGGAGACTGTTTCCGTATGGTGCCATATTCTCCAAGTGAGCGGTAATATTATCACAGGGTTAACGTTAACGGCATTACTACCTCAAGGCTTAGTGTAGTCGCGGAATGCAGGGTTATCGATCTGGAAATGCCTAGGATGCAGTACCTAACGGTCATACTAAAGCTCCGAGTCTATTCAGCAGTGGTACGATAAATATGTCATGGATTCTTCGGTTAAAATCTCCATCTCACATATGCAAGAGTCAACTGCAAGATCCAAGCAAAAAAAGCGGAGAAATTGTATGAGATTACCTAGGTAGGTGCTGTAGGCTTTTTCCTCTCCCATCATATTAACTTTTCTTCGTCAAACGGCCCTAGAACTTTAGTATATTTGATTGGGTACATGAGGTCCCAGGCACCAAATTAAATCTCCGGAAAATTACGAAATCAACCACATTTGGTTTAACTATGTTTTTGTATCTAATTACCCGATTAGTCATTCAAATGTACGTATAACTCGAAGCTTGTTAAGTTCGATTTAAATATAGTAATCAACTTACAGCGAGGTAAGCAGTGGTAGCGGCAAAGGAGGCGCTGGCGAGGTAGAGTAAGTGATGATGTGATGAACATAGGTAGACGCCGGCGAGGGAAGCGAATTGTAAATCTTAACTTTGCAGACTTCTATTCTACCTCACTGCCCTTCTATTCTTACCTCAAGCCAACGATACGTAATATATATACCTGGCCCGTACAATATACATGGGGGACCCAACAATATACCCTGTGAAGAAAACAAAAATATCTCCTATTATCTTGCCCACCAATGTTTATTTCAGCTCAAATGTTGAAGCGTTGTTTCATCATGTAGTGCCGGCTGCGCATAAGCCCGATGCCGGACGTTCGGTAGACAAACCTTCGAGGCGTATTATCGATCCCACGATTAGAACTTGAATTGCGACAGCAAAGTCTTTTCTTCTGCTTTTAGAACTAATCCTCAACTTCAAAGCGTGTCCATCAATTCAACGGTTGGACGTTGAATTGCGACAACGACTCTCCTTTTGCTTGATAAAATTGACGTGTAACGAGATCGAAAAGTTGGCATCTTACTGATATGAGCGAATATGACGAACTTCTTTATCTCAAAGGGCTCTGGAATGTCCTTGATGCGATGCCTTGAAATATATCCAGAGTACACCGTTTTGTTTTGAGAAATCCAGACCAGTGGCTACTGGCGTGGTGCTCTTTCAAAGACAGCTACGTACTCTTTCCCCAATGTAAGATATTTAATTTATGGAATCTTAACAAAACCACTACGAACTGTTTATAGATAACAATCCCAAGTCCTGACTGTTGTTCAGCGGCCGACATTAAACTGACCCCCAATCAATCCTACAATTTTGTTTCCCTCAATAATCATCTACGTATAGAAGCCGGATATTATTGCAGCCCCAGTAAGCCTCTAATCAAGAACTGGTAGCGAACTATTACCAGTAGTTGGACTCAAATGGAATGAAACTTGCCAGAGTATTGTGCTCGTAACTACTGGAAAAAGTGCGAGCTAGCACACATACAAGGTTTAATAAGTACTGAGCGATTGTTGAATCGATGACACTGTAAATGCACAACGCAGTAGTTCTACTGCAGTAGCTTATCGACGGTGGAACGGCCCACATCACTATAGTATCAGCACCATCGTATCCGTAGACGACTCTAGTCTTCCGGGATACAATACGGAATTAAAATAGCAATAACCGCTAGATATATCACCGATTCGTCGTATTATTATTATGTATGTCGCAATATATTGCCGTAGTAGGTATGGCCTAGCGGCCACACAGGCGGATTACCGTAATAACCGTTGATATAATCACCAAATTAAACCTTTACTTAGCTAATTTCTACATCATCAATAATATTACCTTCAACCTATACATATGCAATCACCGAGGTAATTCCAACAGTGTATGAAGTACAGTATAAACAAAACAAGCATATTACTTGCCCCCGTTCATCCTATTTAAGAGGTATATATGCGCTCACCCCATGATATATATTCCATACAACTATGAATATTTTCCGCTGTCAAAAGATCAGATGAAAGCGCTGACCCTAGTACGAATGTTTACTGGGTAAACCGGGAGAAGCGTTCCTGGCATCCTGCATCTACTGTACCTTGGTGGGCCTTGCAACTCGCCAATTTGCTTGCACAAATTTCATAATTTCGGGAAGCGTACTTCAAATGGTTGTTTGTGCTCGTTAGCAAAGCTGGAGAAGGAACAGAATTATTATGGGGGGTTCAATCTTTAGCTTCTGGAGGTGGTTCAGGCCGGTGCAGTCTGCAACTCCTATCGCTTAAGAATCTTGGATGATTTCTCGGTGGTTATGCTAGGCTACGATACCGATATTTTATGGAAAGTCAGGGGTTGGGATTGGCAACCCCACATTTAGCGACAGGAGGGGAGATGGCTCAGCGGGCCGTTCACAAATCACCATACACTTGTACAGTTGTAGAAACATTTTCGGCAGATCTCTTGCACATATTTTCTAAAACCTACAGGGCGAGACTTGAGACTCCGCTTTTTTAAATTATTTTTTCATCTCCAAAAGTTCCTGAGCATGGGACGATGGGTAATCTGACGCTCGAATCTGGAGTACGAAGATCGATATACATCTCAAATACTATCATTATATACGGTATACGATCCTCGATTGCAGTACTAGACCTTTTGCACACCAAGGTTACTTCGTACGTATGAAACTAAGAAATCTTAAGGCGGTGATATAAATGTAGGTAATCCATTGGAAAGTGTGTACGGTACATGTACAGTACCGAAAACAACGTAGTATTGGTACCTAACCGGGCAATGCCCTGGGAGCATGGATGCAAAATATCAAGGGGTGGAAGTGGGGATTTGGCGCAGCTCACAGGATTATGCCAACGGGAGATTTACCGGCACCAGGATTAATAGATACCATCTTGATCCTGGCAAGGCTAACTTTTGAATGGGAGCTATGGTTGCAATCAAAACATCTTCACCGTTGAATTCTGTTGGAGATTATGATCAATATGAGGAAGTTAGGCATAGAAAGGTTCAGTGTAATGTGAATATATTATTGCATGTAAAGTATGTACAGGTTGAGAATTGAGATGTAGAGGTAAAGGATTAATATATATCCTCAAATATTTTAAGTCGCCGATAAGGATAATCCTTTGTACAGTAACTTACTACCACGGTAACCTACTACTGCTACTATTACCTCCAACAAATTCTATAGATCCAGAATCCAGATGCTCGTATGATAAGAGGGGCATATCACATCTAAGGTATGTTTTAAGCTTTCGATAATAAAGGTAAAAATAATAGGTGGAGGATTAACCAGGGTCTTGATGTTAAGAGTTAAGATTAAGACATGCACCGTGCTCCGTTCGGACGTCTTAATCTTAACTCTTAAACTCAGCTAAGATTTGAAAGAAAAAAGAAAAAACAATTGCAGGCTAACCAGTAGGTATGTGAGAAGGCCATAGAGATTGCCCCGGTCTCGAGAAGACTCAGATATAGACCTTCTCAGTGGCATCACATTTACCGACACAAAGGTAGCCAATACTCTCCTGTCCTTCTTCTATTGACCCACAATGGGACAGGATATTTTACCAGAATGAGAAATGAAACATACGTGTGTAGTATCCATGGACAGTGGGCATATCTGGTTGAATACCTGCTTAAATAGCCAAGGATGTAAGGTTAATCAACGAATCAAAATGCTGAATACATCGACGTCCAATCCGAGGTGCAATGCGAGGTGCAATTCGCTGTGTCCCACTTTTCACAATTGGTGGCATATCAGAATCGAGATTTCTGCAAATCGGACCATGGCAAATGATGCTAGGTTTGGACAGCAAATGTAATATAAAGAGATAATATCCCATTCCACGCTTTTTAGTTCAGCCTTTGGATCATCATTTCCAGCAACCCAAAGAAGCCCACGGCCAAGTCTTCCCTTATCCTTTCATTCTTTCCTGTCTGTCGCTATGGGTGTTTTATCGGCTAGTAAATGGGTAGCTGCCGCACTTCTGGCCGTTCCGCTTGTGCATGGACTTGACACCGAAATTGACATTAATGGCGTTGAATACAGTGAGTGTTATGTAGCTGCAATGTATCATTCGGATAATCTTTCCTAATAGTGTTATAGATGTCACTAGTGCGACTTTAGCTCAAGCCGCCACTATCGTCGATGGGATAGATCTTCTCACCGATGATGTCGTTGCCAACTTAAGCAAAATCCAGTTGCAGAATGCTACCTTATTCGATTTTGCTTCTAACGCCACTGTCGCCAAAAGAAGTGCAGCATCCTGCAAAGTAGCGCCAGGAGATGCAGCGTGGCCATCCACGATCATCTGGGATATCTTTGATATTCTCCTAGGAGGAGCGCTGATTCCAACTATTCCTCTCGCTGCACCGTGTTACAACAGCTGGGGGGACGAAGATGCCACCGAATGCGCAACGATTACCGCTTCATGGTCAAACAGTACTCTCCAGTAAGTTGAGTGATTCTATCCATTGGTACACGAATCTAATGGCATCTACAGCGCGGGTCATCCCACATCCGTCATGTATCCACTGAATCAAGGACGAACCTGTCTCCCCGTCGGTGAAAACGTTACCGACACTTGTACATTAGGGGGTTATCCTTCTTATGCTGTCAATGTCAGCAACGTCGCCCAGATCCAACTTGCCATTAACTTCGCTCGCAATGCGAACCTCCGTCTTGTGGTCAAGAATACAGGTCACGATTTCAATGGAAAAAGTTCCGGGGCCGGGGCTCTCTCAATCTGGACTCATCATTTGAAGTCAGCCACATACCTCCCAGACTACTCAACAGATTACTATACCGGCCCAGCTGCTAAGATTGGGTCTGGTATCCAAGCGACAGAGTTATATGAATTTTGCGATGCAAATGAGATTACTTGTGTCGGAGGTGAAGGTAGGACTGTTGGTGTTGGTGGTGGATACGTAGCTGGAGGCGGACATTCTCCTATGTCCTCAGTCCACGGTATGGCAGCAGACCAAGTACTTGAGATGGAAGTCGTAACAGCAGATGGTCGATTCGTTACTGTTTCAGCTACTGAGAACACTGATCTTTACTGGGGTCTCCGCGGTGGCGGTGGCTCGACATTCGGCGTTGTCGTTTCCATCACCAACAAGGTTTTCCCCAAGACCATTGTTTCCACTATGACTTTCACCTTCGAAGTTGCTGATAACGTCACTGCCGATATATTCTGGGAAGGTGCCGAAACGTTCTTTAATCACTTCCTCGAATACACCGATGCTGGTGTTTATGCCTACTGGTCGATCGCAATGACAGGCACTGATGCATTTTCATTCACCATGAGCCCTTTCTTTGCTCCCAACATGACAAGCGCTGAAGTCACAACACTCACTGCTACATGGTTTGCTGAGCTCAGCGCTCTTGGGATACCCTTCACGCCAGTCATCACCGAGTACACCAACTTCTATGATGCATGGTGGAATAACTTCCCCCTCGAATCTGTTGGCTATACCGACATCAAGACTGCATCTCGCCTCTTCCCTGAAGTTCATTTTGCAAACACAACGCAAGTGAATGCCACTGTCACCGCCATTCATGAAGTCGTCCTTCACAGCACTATGGTTCTCGGTTTCATGATTAAGGCAGCTGACAATGCGGGCACTGATAACGCGGTGAACCCAGCCTGGAGGACCGCTCGCATGCACGCCCTCGTCGGTGCGACTTGGAACCTCACTGCCACCACTGAGGAGCTCTTGAATTCCACCAACACGCTTGCATACGATACGATGCAAACCTTCAGAGATGCTGCCCCTGATGGAGGATGTTACATGTCTGAAGCAGACATCAATGAGCCAGATTACCGCCAAGCGTTCTACGGCTCCAACTATGATCGCTTGTATGCTATGAAACAGCTCTATGATCCAACTGGATTGTTTTATGCCCCTACTGCGGTTGGAGCCGAGAATTGGTATATTACTGACCAAGTGACTGGGTTACCAACCCAAAATGGCAAACTTTGCCCTGTGGTTTCGACTTAATAAAGAGTGTATCGGTTGTATTCAGATGTATATAGATTTTAGACATGTTTATAAATGTGGTCTTAACAGATTGATAGTTTTAATGATGTGATGAGCGGACTTTTTGGCATTACGACATGATCGAGAAAATTTTGATTTTATTTGTCTTTTCTAATTGAAATTATGGTGATCATCAACATTACGAGTTACCTACCGTGATCGCGGGACTCCCGAGAATTGGATGATTGTACCGACACAGGAGCAGTACAATATTTATTATGAATTGCGCAAGTACAAAATACCTAGTAGTTTCTTACTGTAGTACAGTGAAATTAGGGTTATTAGTTGTCGTTCATATTGTTGCGGCGTGTGTGCTGTTCTAGTATTTTCTAAGTGCACCCGCTGTATCGCTCTTTCCTCAAATGTTCACCACCCCCGAAAATCTCAACGCTTACCCCCTTCCTTACCCCCCACAAACCCCGCACTAATTTTCATTTCTCTTCTCTCTATTTTATTTTCACTTCCCTTTCCTTTCTTCTTAATGAACACCATTACCATCACCGTCACCAAACCTCTCCCTCTCCGACCTCAATCAAGATCACTCCACCCA